>JAAGAY010142247.1:0-39074 GCA_011801015.1 Ardeotis arabs
TCATCTTTGTTGCCCTCCTCTGGACCCTCTCCAACATGTCCATGTCCTTCTTATGTTGGGGGCTCCAGAACTGGACACAGTACTCCAGGTGGGGTCTCACCAGGGCAGAGTAGAGGGGGAGAATCACCTCCCTCGACCTGCTGGCCACGCTCCTCTTGATGCAGCCCAGGAAGTGGTTGGCCTTCTGGGCCGCAAGGGCGCATTGCTGGCTCATGTTGAGCTTCCCGTCCACCAGCACTCCCAAGTCCTTCTCCTCAGGGCTGCTCTCAGATCCATTCTCCGCCCAGCCTGTATCTGTGCCTGGGATTGCCACGACCCATGTGCAGGACCTTGCACTTGGCCTGGTTGAACTGCATAAGGTTGGCACGGGCCCACCTCTCCAGCCTGTCAAGGTCAAAGAGTTCAAAGAGTTGTGGTCAACGGCTCAATGCCCAAGTGGAAAACAGTGACGAGTGGTGTTCCCCTGGGGTCGATATTGGGACCAGCCCTGTTTAACATCTTTGTCAGAGACATGGACAGTGGGACTGAGTGCACCCTCAGCACGTCTGCCGACAACACCAAGCTGTGTGGTGCGATCAACACGCTGGAGGGAAGGGATGTCATCCAGAGGGACCTTGACAGGCTGGAGAGGTGGGCTTATGAGAATCTCATGAAGTTCAGTACGGCCAAGTGCAAGGTCTTACACATGGCTTAAGGCAACCTCTAGTATCAATACAGGCTGAGGGATGAAAGGATTGAGAGCAGCTATGTCAAGGACTTGGGGGTACTGTTGGATAAAAAGCTGGACATGAGCCAGCAATGTGCATTCACTACCCAGAAGGCCAACCGTATCTTGGGCTGCATCAAAAGAAGCGTGGCCAGCAGGTCGAGGGAGGTGATTGTGCCCTCTACTCCACTCTTGTGAGACTCCACTTGGAGTACTGTGTCCAGTTCTGGAGCCCCCAACATAAGAAGGACATGGACCAGTTGGAGAAGGTCCAGAGGAGGGCCACAAAGATGATCAGAGGGCTGGAGAACCTCTCCTATGAGGACAGGCTGAGAGACTTGGGGTTGTTCAGTCCGGAGAAGAGAAGGCTCCCAGGAATTGGAGCTTATAAGAAAGATGGGGACAAACTTTTTAGCAGGGCCTGTTGTGATAGGACAAGGGGTAATGATTTTAAAATAGATGGAGGTAGATCCGGACTAGACATCAGGAAATATTTTTTGCGATGAGGGTGGTGAAGCACTGGAACAGGTTGCCCAGAGAGGTGGTGGATGCCCCATCCCTGGAAACATTCAAGGCCAGGGTGGATGGGGCTCTGAGCAACCTGATCTGGTTGAAGATGTCCCTGCTCCTTGCAGGAGGGTTGGAGTAGATGGCCTTTAAAGGTCTTTCAAACTCAAACTATTCTATAATTCTATGATTCTATTTTGTAATCTGAATAGTCAGTATATGTTTGCGCATACAGTAAGGAAAAAGAAAATCTGCTGTTATAAGTACAAGTGTAGGGAGTTCAGGTAACTCAACTCCACTGCCTTATTCCTGTATAATAATTCTAGATAATGCCTGAGAGGACATCCTGGGGGCTTGAGATCAAAAAAACATGGAATCATAATGGAGTTTTCAGAAATCAGAGTGAGGTTTAAGTGAGACATACTTGTCAGGGCATTTATTTTTGGTGGTAGTTAATGTAGGCTGGCTGTGCCTCAATACCGGTCATCCTATTGAAACAAATACTTGGCTTTTGTATAAGACTAACTAGTGGAATCAGTTAGTTATTTCCTTTCCCTATTTTTCTTTTTCTGATAACTCAGCAAACTTAGACATGATAGTAAGAGAACAACAAATCACTTTGTAGTTTTCGTTAGTCCTGTAGATACTAACTATATATTAAAAAAAAAAATTCTTATTTTAGTCTATGTTGCTATTCTGTTCCTTTAGAGGAACTTGCCTGTTTTTACAATATCTTATTTTTTCTGGAAATTGTTGTAATCCACATAGTGAAATAAGTACTTTTAGAGGGAGATACTGGAAATTATTATCTGTATATGTATGTGTGAATCTGTGTGGACACAGTGCTTCTAAAATTATAGTAAATAGCTATTTGTGATTAGAATTTTGATGCTGGGTACTGGTGTGTGTTCAAACTATCCTAGGGTGAAATCTCTTTTACCTAATTATAAAATACTCCCATTTCTTTGCTCTGTGAGATTTTTGCTCTGAAGCCCTCAGGTTTATATCTCATCTAAAAATCGTTTGACGCTATCTAGTGGAATCATGAATGTTGTCATTATCTGTATAAATACTGAATGCAATTCAAAGCCCGCAATGCTTCTGGTCTTAGTGATTTAAAACCATAACATAATTAAGGAGAAAGTTACTTAAATTCTGTGAAATCATTGATCAGCTGGGTATTCTTTGAGTGTGATGTGTTACACAGACAAAATCTTTTCCATTTTTTGCACTCAGATGGCAATGTTTTGGTGGCAATTATTTTCTGTGTAGTTCATTTTTGAATTTATTTCCTTACTTTTGATACATTATTTTTACTCAAGGGTACTTTTCTTTGTTCAGACTTTTTTATTCATTACCTATTGTTATATAGTAGTATTGTTAGAATTGCGTTAATTAAATTCTATGCTTCTTATAATAAATTCAAAGTTTTATAATAAGATGAGGCAACACATAGCAGTAAAGAATACTACTGGACTAGGAGAATTAAAATTAAACTAGAAGTACATTGTTCCTTAGTGTCTGATCTGCTAAATCTTTAATATTTTTCTGGACAGCTTGGTTAAAACTTAATCCATTAAAAAGCCATGTAGTTCAGAAACTTACAATTAGACAGGCTTAGATTGTTACTATACTTATTAAGTTTATTTCTTGCATCTGGTCTGCTTGAAGTTCCATTTACTTCTAGAATGGAATCTAGGGTAAGAATGCAAAGATCAATAACTGATGGATTTACAATTTGCAGCAATAAATGCTTGGAAAAGAGGAACATATGTATACTTATGCTGCTGTTAAATGCTACCAAAACATTAAAAAAAAATTGATCACAACTTCACAGCTCCCAATTCCCTTCCATAATTAAACCTTTTGAGACACATGTTCACTCTTTCTCTCAATGGGCAGAGACAAAAAAAAAACCCAGAGAAGGAAAAAAGTGTCTTGTTTTGATTTCTTAGCTAAATGATTGCTTCATTCACCCCAGGAATTTGCAGTTTCAGGACCAGCTGAAGAAATGCTACACTGGGAATTACTTCTCTCCATTAGAGACCCTGCTGCAGTAAGTTCTTCCACAGGGATTTCTCCCCATTACATTTGGTTCAGCAATCAGTATTCTTGTGTCTGTAAATGAGTGAAAGCTTATGTGTAAGGCCAATCTCCTGAATAGAAGGTCAGTATCTAAGCACCTTTATCAGCATAAAAGCACATCTGTGTGTTCTCCTACAAACCAGACTCATGCAGTTACTGAATCAAGCAGCAGCAGTGGGGCTCTGCTGGTATGGTGGTGTACCTGAAAGGTAACCTACCCCTTACCTTCTGTTGGAGCTGTAATGAGTTCATTTATAAGTTTTCTGACCAGTGTAGCCAGAATGAATTTATGTCTCCCTAAAAAAGGTCTGACAGATATATCTTTAGTCTTACTGAAAGCTTTTGGGCTATAGGAACCCTGGAGGTCACATCAACTTTTCAAAATAAGATGTATGCTCCTGTATTAGCTGAATATAATGGAATAGATTTGTGACCTTGTTAGTAGTGCTTGAATTCAAATCTAGTTATATCATGGTATCATGGTAGACAAACATTTGTTTTAGTTTGAGATTTGACTGTTTATTTTAGGAGCATTAATTAACTAGTTGATAGTAAAGATAATATTAGTTTTCCCTCCTCAAGTGTGACTACAGGGCACGATGAATGCAACTATGATATTGTTGTGAAGAATATATGTCTACTTGTTTTGAAATCAATGATTCTTGTCAAAAGCGTAGCTGGTATATTTTAGTTAGCTTTGGAACACCTACAAGTAACATCTGTACTCAAGAGGGCTTAGTATGTCTTTTGAATTAAGACCATGCTAAACCTGAAAGCTAGATGCTTGATATCAAAAGTATGCATGATACTTTGAATAAAAGAGATATGTTAATAAATTTTTCAGATCTGAACTCTGTAAGAACATATAGTACATGATTCTGGAAAGAAATTGTTTTATAAAACCACTTTGGAGACAATTTCACTGAGCTGAGAAGACATCAGTGGTTGAACTTCAAGACGTGTATATGCATATATAATGGAAAACAAAGTTCTGTTGGTTTTCTGGGAGTTTTTTGAAAGGATAGATTTTAATTTTCATTTTTAAGTGCTTTTATCTTTCTAATGACTTTTCATTTCCAGAGGTTATATTTTGTGTTGTTGTTATAATATGCTGTATTTCCAGCTTAAAGCAGAGCTTTTATAGTCACCTGTAATGATCCACTGTATCAAACTTTATTATTGGAAAATGAGGAATTTTGGATTTTAAATATTTCCCTCACTGGAAAAAATAAAGAAATATTTAAGGATACTTTGCAAACTGAAATTTTCATTCTCTGTGCTGTTATCTATTTCTGTCAGTTCTTAATGGCAAATTGCTTCCAGCAGAAAGTCTGGTTTGATGCGTACTATGAAAGGTGATAGTGGATATATGATCCCAAAATAAAATGTCATGTTTGATTGCATCACATTGTGTTAAACTGCATTATATTCAGCAAAAAAATAGGGTGCAATCTTATGAGATATCAAGTGAGAGCTAGAGATAAATGTTTTTCCCACCTCTCCCTACATTAGGTTTCCATTAAATTTATGGTACTGTTGTAGTTAGAGTAACTTCAGGAATCTTCTGTTCCAATCCTTTTCTGAGTGATAGACACAAAGCAGACAGCAAGCTGGCTGCCCACAGTGCCTGGTGTTTGCTCACCCTCCTGTGCTCGCATTATGATGACTACTCACCATGAGAAGTCCAGCAGTCCCCTCGTGTATGGCGTACACTCAACAGAGTCTCACTCCTCATGGTCGCCCACTTTGCATGACAAGGTAGTGCATACTCATCTAGTGTCTAGACAGACACCTCTGAATTTGAAAGGCATACACATCTTTTATTAAAAACATCTCCTCTGCAAATATAGAAGATTATAATTATGATATCTGATGACAATGTCTGATTTTGATGTGGTCTTAGAGCGTTAGCCTTTTCTGTGTTCTTAAGAAGGCTTCTTGTTCTTTGCAGTACATAATCTGATTCAGGAAGCTACCAGGATTTTGTACAAAAATCTATTTAGATTCCACTGGATACGGTAAATAAAGAGAACTCTGCTGTCCACTGAAAGTTAGGAAGTTTCTTTTAAAATCTTGCTGTAAAATCTTAGGAAGAGGAAAAAACTTTAAACATATTTCTGTTCTGCCTTCTTGTATTGCTACGATGAGAGTAGAGGGAATTGATGGTGGAAGAAAAAAGTGTATTTCACTGCGGCATTTTATGGGATTTTATTATTTGTTTAGTTCTGGCACTTTCTTCTATAACTCTATCTGCAAGACTTGATTTTTCATTTCGTAATACAATTTTGTACAGGAAAAATTTTGTAGAGATGATGAAGGATGGGTTCTCAGACATATACTTCTGATGAGACATGACAGCCTTAGGTTATTGCCATGTGATACAATGACTTGATCTATAAATCTATGCCAGAAGATCAAACTGGTTTCTATGTGTATTCAGGGGACTGATGAGAAAGGTAATGTCATGTAATGTTGTAACCAAGGAACTCCGTAAGGAAAAGTGAGGAAAAATGACCGAAGGATGAACACCTTGTGAGAGTTTAAAGACATTATTTCATAAAGGTCAATGAACTAGACCACTGCATCATCATTTCAGATAGGAGCTGATCAGATTGCACTTGTTCCTAGAATAACTCAAATGCAACAATTACCTAAGACTATTGCTAACATATTTAGAAGTTCAGCTTTGTTTGTTGCTATAAAAAGGAGAAAACCCTCTGTAGTTAACTATATATGTAGTCTTCATATTAAGAAAACCACTTCTCAAATCCTCCAAATATAATTTTCTACTTAAAAAACATGTTATCTTTTCGTAATGATTGTAGAATTAATTCATATTATCAACTGGTGTAGCCATCTGGAGAGAGGAAAATTAAGTGGGCATTCAGGCAATGTTTTTTTTTTTTTTTTAAAAGTGGCCCGGTGCTGGAAAGCAAGTACAATGACATTCAGGAGAATTAAATGAATTATCTTCAGACATACAAATTTGAAAAGTGCATAAAGATCTGAGGAAAAATTCAGGGATCATTATGCTGTGTTTTATATAACTGTATATACACAAAAAGGAGTTCCAGCTCTGAGTTGGAGGCAGTCTTTTTGATAACTTCAGTGGTAAAAACATTTTACCTGCAGTTTCTATCCCAATGGGTTTATAAACAACAAAATAATTTATGAGGAAATAACATGGCATTCTTCTTCTTCTGTTGTCTACTGTCTTTGCAAGATAAGCTTCATCTTTATGTAAACTTATTGCAGGAGTGACATATTGAGATACATACCAGTGAGATGATTAAAGTTTCACCAGCATAAGACAGTTAGAGAAACAATAAACACTATTATATTGTCTTTCTTTTATTTGGCAGTTCCACCTATTGATGGCAATCCCTTCCCCAGCAAAAGGACAGTATGTGGATATAGGGTCGTCTCTGTCAAAAATGACTCATATGTTACAAAGTTTAACCAGTCATCAGAAGTGACCTGAACATATATACAAGAACTGATATTTGTTGACTTGTCAGGATAGAAACTTTGACAAAATAAATTGATCTTTTTGGCATGAAGGACCAGCTACTGTGTATCCATTATATAGTTGTATAAATCTTGAAGAGCATTCACAGTCATCGGTCACCAACAACAGTTGAGATTGCTGGATTCCTCAGGGAAAAAAAAAAATTCAGCAGAGATTTTGTGGTTTGTTTTTTGGGCTGGCTTTTTTTTTTTCCTTTTAAAATTTGAGATATAGTTGTTCATTCAATGTGATATGAAGTCGGCAGGAAAGTCAGGGCTAGCACCAAGGGAGCTAGAAGCCCAGGTCTGCATCTCCAGCTGTTTAGTCACAGGTGTTCCGCTATGTCCTGTGCTCCTGCCTACAGAAGTGGACAGGGTTGCTGAGGGCTAACTTATGGTCACTGTGTCACAGCTAGAGGTGGCAAAAACCTGCATTTCTTGACAGCAAGAACTTAGGGACTATTCATCATACAAGTCTAAGACAACTGATTTGTTTACACTGGCTGGGGAGATAAAAAGAATATTTAGATACATCTTTTAACTGTTTGGTTGGGGTTTTTTTTGTGTGTTTTCTAGTGGTCCTAGTTACCCGTCAGACCCCAGAGTGCTCAGCACTGTGAGTTTCCCTACCAAATATTCTTTGTACCTAGCACCCCAGTGGTCTGTGTGTGAGAGTATTCACTAAAGAGCTGATGTTGCCTTTGCCTCTGTCTCTTGCGGATGACAGTCATCACTGCATCTCCCAATAGCTTGCAAAGATACAGCACCTTTTCTGTGCTGTTACAGGGCAGGCAGAGAGCAATCTCACTTTCTGAGTCCTTTCTCAGTCTGAGGATCTCCTACGGCAAAGAAAAATGGTGTTCAAAGGTCAGACCTTAAAAGCACTGGTGGAAGGCTAACACTGACTAACCATCACTTTCACTTACAGAAGAAACTTTTACTGCCTGTCTGATTGCCTCGTGATTTTGAAATCTTACAAACGCTTTTATTTTGACTTCTGGTAGGAGAGTTGGATTTATGTTAGACCCAAAAGTGCTCTGATGATAGTTTTATAGAATGATATAGATCATTTACTTTTGTAAGTAACAAGCACTCTGTCTCTATGCTTCTAAACATGGTGGAGGAGATGTGTTAATATGATGGTTGATTGGATAACTACAACTTATCACAGGTCTTGCAAATTTGGAACTGTCTGTAAGTGAAGTAAAAACTGTACTACAGACTAATCCCACATGTAATATTCTGATAATTAAACCCCTCTGACAATTACATCATACATTATCAGGATTAGCCAGATCCATTACTCATCACTGGTGCCTTGGACAAAACAAAGCTGGTACACTAGGGACTGTCAGCTGAGCAGATGCTCCTATGGAAGAAAGCAGCCAAGTACTGTTTATGTAATACGAGTACCAGCATGCTGGAGAAAGATATTGCTTCAGCTTGCACAGTGTTCTGAGTGTTTAGAAACTAGAAAAGGCAGAAATCTGAAGGCACCATATTGACTATACCATATTTGAATACTGATTTATTTGCATGTTCTGCTTCTGTGCTATAATTATGCTTTACTGAAATCTTTTTTTATGTATATAAAGCATACAGCTTTGCATTTTTTTTCTGTTTATAAAAATTAAATACAATAATCCACAGAACACAGAAGAAAAAAGGGAAGACTGTCAGTTATTATGAAAGAATAGCATATTAATTGCAGGAGTTCATATTGAAGACTGGAGTTGAAAATAAAATGTACGGAGACATTTTTACTAGCACTTAAGTGCTGGGAGATTGGTTTTTTTTTGGTTGTGTTGTGGGTTTTGGGGTGTTTTGCAGTTTTTTGTTGTTGAGGTTTTTTGGCGTTTTGTTTTTTTTTGTTGTTGTTGCTGTTTTTGTTTAAATGGAAAGATAATCAACAAAGCTGGAAATTCCAGGACCATATTATTTCATATTGCTGTTTCTCTATTCTGCAGAGCAAACTTTCCAAAAAGGATGTTTCAGAGGACAGAAACTTACTTCCTCACCCTGCTCCCATTACCAGTCTCCTGTCCATGTAAAGATGTGGAAAGTAAAAATCTGTGTACAATAAGAACATCCTGTTTCCATAGTCTTTCACCCAGGCGGAAACTTTCCAAACAGCTTTTCATTTTCTGAAGCAAAATATTTTATTTGAAGGCTTGGTAAAGACTGTGGTAAAGCCGATAGGTGTAGGGAACCTGGTACAGCTAGGGAGTGCACTTCAGGAACTAAAAAAAAGATTAAGCATCCACATTTGAGAGATTACTTCTTATTCTGTCCCAGCCTGATAAGACTACGCAATTCTCTTCACAGAGTACTTGTGGGGTCTGTCTGAAAGTGTGTGTGGGAAGGAGTTACCCTCTTTTTTTTTTTTTCTTCTTTATGGCAATTTTCAGGTAACCATAGTCCTTTGGGCTTCAGAGAAACTCCAGAGACACGTGCAACTTCTAACTAGTAAATTTTGAAAAGCTGGAGGAAAGTCTTTTACCGAGTTATGTCAGTCAAGTGCAAGCTAAGGAAATTGGGATTTATCTGCACTGGACACTGGGAGATTTAGGATGCATTCCCTCTTAAAATCTGGAAGATTTTAAAATTGAAACCTTTTCAATAAAGGTGTTCCCAGTCCTATAAAAGGGTTAATCTTTTAATTCTAATGAACATTTTCCTTTTAAAAATTTGTTCTTTTGTTTGCTATGGTATGGTGCTAGCTGGTCGTTGCCACTGACGTGTTCTAGGAGTCACACAAAAAAACAGCATGTCTGAGCAGTCTGGCAGATGATCTGTTGGCAGATGATCGTGTCAGTTTAAAACCTCTATGTCCTATGTCAGAACAGGGTCAGGAAAATCTCAGATGCTGCAGTTCTCAGCCTGGTGTCTTTAATGTAAAGCCATCTTCACCTATAGGTTAAACTGACAGAGTGTGAGCTGTGTTGAGTGAAGTGCAGCTTCATGCTTAATTTCACACCCACTTCAGTGGAGGTGGTAATCACTGACAGAAAAATGGGGTAAAGAAATGGCCACAATTTTGCCATTGTGCTTTGACAAATGTAGCTGCTTTTACAAAACCCCAAATCTTCTTCTACTATTGAAACAGTATTTTCTAGTCATCCACTGTCTTGCAATTATGATGGAGCTTTCTCCCTGTTTACAGATGAAGTCACCATGCTGTTAATGAGGAAGCAAGACTAAGGGAGGGAGGCAGAATATTATCAAATACTCTTCTAACTATGGCTAATATTTTTGTATTAATCGTTGCAGAATCTTTACTAACTTTATGACAAGATCCAGTATTTACAAAAATATGTTTGTGCTGTTTTACTTTAAACAGTCTATTAACACTAGCTGAATAATACAAAAGAAGGAAATTTATTTTTTTCACTCCATAATGAGCCATATTATCTGTTTGTTGGGTTTTTTTTTTTTGTGGATATTTGGACTATAATAGTGTGTGGTTTGAAGTATTCACAGTTTCCTAGGATTATAATCATGTACAATCTAATCAAGCATGATTACTCATAACCAGAAGTTTATAATACATATTTTGTTATTTATCTTTATTTTTCTTAGCTAAAGTCACTAGACATTAATTCTTTTCCCATATATGATGTGCTCTGCATCTATTTCCATTTTGGGATCTGGATATATGCACTGGGTTCAATAACATTAAATATTGCACAAGATCCAACTGTACATCAACATTGGCCTTGCTATCTCATGCTTTTTTTTTTTTCATAGTGAGAAAACCAAATACACAGACATTGTAGAAGGATCATCTGTTGTGTGCTTTAGATATAACCCCAGATGATCAGTTGATGACCATAGACATGAATCACAAAGGACAACAGCACACAAATGATCGTTAGTGTGGGAGCTGAACACACTGGAGAGACGACTCACAGACTAATTTCAGATGCTTTAAGCAAGGCGTGCTATCTAAGTTTGCTATTTACACTTTCAGTAGTCACTGGTGAGAGAAAGACCTCTGCAGAGTGTGTTTCTGCCATTCTAGGGTAGGTGTCCCAAACAGCCAGAACAAGCCACTTATCTGGATGTGGTTCTCTTACTTCACTGACTATAGATAAGTCTGGATAATGAACTTAAACCAGGCAACTAACTTTAAAACAACTGTTGCTAGGTGAGGTGAATCCCATCTGCAAGTTATTGTATGGCTACAGAAAAGTAGCACAGTAGAAATCAGGAACACCTCTGAATGGTTGATGACATGTACTTAATGAGATTTCAGTTAAAGCCTGATTAAAAAAGTAAAACAATATTTAAAGCAGGAGAAACTAGTTAGTACTGCAGAGCTGCAAATTGATATGCTTGAAAACTGGCTATTTCTACATTGCACAGAGCTGAGGAGAAGGAATATCTATGGTAGGCTGCCTTGTTGGATTAACCGTGGATGTTCAAGAATTTTGCATTTGAAACCCATTTTGTCTTTTGAATCCAATTTTACAGATAAAAAGACTGAGGCACGAAATAATTCTAGCACTCAGGAGTATTCTTTATGAGACTGCTCTTAAATTTTAAGACCACTCCTTTGCAGAATTAGGAACGAATATTCACTGGGTGCACGAAGCCAATAAAAGCAGCAGCCTTGCTGCTGAGAAGCTGGCTGCTCCGAGGTCCCTGGCTCGCTCTAGGAAGAGGCACATCACAGCTCTCACGTGCCAAGGGCAGGCTGCAAGTTGAGGGATGTCTGGAGAAGTAACACACTCTTCCCTTGCTTCCTCATTGTTCCATTGCTTCCTCTGCATTTTCTAGCTGGATAGAAAGCAGGCTTTTTTGAAAGGTAAATATAGTTCACGTAGAAGTTAAATTTCCTGGGGCTTCTTTCTGTTCAAGCATGACTACTATGCTGTGCATTCACATCCAGCATGAGTTTATAGTCTCAGTACTTGACACAAGCTATGGATGAAGTACAGCTTAGCTGATCAGTGTGGGAAGAAATGCAGTTTAAACCTTTGCTCTTGCTATGGTGGCATCTCGTGAGGAAAAATGACACATTATATTTCTGGGAAGAACAAAGACAGAATGCATTCCCCTGGCTGCCTGAGATGATCCCATGCCAACATGTGGCAGCACACGACACGGACCAGCTGGAAAAAGGGGTCTAGGCACTGGGATGATGCTCCCGGAGAGAGTGTGGCTGAGCTCTGCACTGCACCTTGCTGCTAGCTGTTCTTACAAGACACAGTCAAGCCCAATTAAAAACATGACTGGAGGGTATTGCTAGAAAGAGCAAGTTAGTGCCTGCAATTAAACCGACTGCTAATTATGTGGTAGGATTTCTTTTTTTTTTTTTCCCACTGGTTAATTTGTTTCACAGACTGCAGTCTGTGCGCACACGTGTGAGTGCTTCTGTGTGTGTGCAGAGGAAATACTGTTCTAAAAATCCTTTTTTCTTTCTTTAGCTATTTCCTTTTCCTCTTTGCTTCTTTTAGTTCTCAAACTGTACGTTATACTTTTTTTAACATCTCCATCATAACTCATGTTTGCAGTAGCATCGCTCACAGGACATTTTACTTCCTTGCACCAGGGCTGCTTTAGTTTCCTGGTGCTCATCTGTGGAGGTCACTGTGGGCCTCTCAGTCATTTAGCTGCATGTTAATCATGTTCAGCAGACTCTGGACCGTTATGGATAATTTTCTTTTTATTGTTGTTCTTTAATTAAACAGAAAATGATAAATTGTTTATGTCTGTTGTGCAGTCTACAAATACTCACTTCCTGGTTCATTGCCATTGTTATATGACATGCAAAAAGAATGGAAAGGGGTAGATTAATGGAGCTGCATGCTGATCACAGTTTTGCTCGGAAATTTCAGATATCTGCAATCTGACAGCCATTCAGAGACAGCTATCTGGCCTGATCAGATGTTGCTGAGCTGTGACCAAAACCCAGTGGCTTTTTTTTTTTTTTAACAACACACTTCAAAATTGTGCATGAGAGAGATTAGTGATCATCACCGTGCAAAATAAAATAAATGACAAAATTACTTGATAAATGACAGGATGAGATCTTTAGACTAAAGAAAATAAAAGCTGCATTCTACAAAGCACATTAAGTATTAGCCAGGAAAACTGTAGCCACAGTGCAAAATTCTGCTTTCTCTGGTGTAGGAAGGTGGGGAACCCCAGTGATTGTAGGGCATTTGAGGCTCTTTGAAGGTGCTTTCTGCAGTCACAGAATGTGACTGTGTCCACTTGCCTACTTTTTTATTCAGCTTTTGACTTTTTCCCTTCCACTGTTAGCAGGCATGCTCTCAGCCTTTCTTCTGTGGGTGGATGAGCTCCTGTCAGTTAGTTTGCTCTCACATGTGTTATTCTATTGAATACCAGGGATGTGAGTTTCCACTGAAAAGATATTTACGTCAATGCAAAGGGAGTATAAAATGTTACTGTTTTCACTTGGTCATATTTATCTCATCCTTGTCTAAACAAAGAAAGTGGAAAAAGAAGCCCCACAGTTGTAAAATTAGATTTTTTAACAAGTATTATTGTATATGTGCAGTTATATATGTTTTTCTAACATGTGGGCAGTGACCTGCTTTTCATGCCTATTTTCCTAGTTTTGTAAAAGTATTTCCATCACCAGTGTGCCTTTGTTTCTGGGCCTGCCAGTGGCAAAACCAAACGGTCCACTAACTGTGAAGTCAGTAGTCAGTTCTTCTCTTCTGCATCTAGTTTGGCACACTTATAAGTTGCTTGCTTTGTTGATTGCACAGTGACTCTGCAATCAGAAATGATCCTCAGGTCACGTATATTGAGGTTAATTCAAGCTAGGCAGTATTTTTTGACAAAGAAGTTGGCATATTTTTTCAACAGAAGCAGACTGGTAATGTACATGCGATGATGATTTGCCATAATAGCAAATGTCCAGATTCATGTTTAAACTGTTACGGACAAAATAAAGGGTCCCTGCTCCTTGCAGGGAGGTTGGACTAGATGACCTTTAAAGGTCCCTTCCAACCCCAAATATTCTATTATTCTATAAAGGTAGGATTACACTGGAGGGAATATGCATTCAAATCAGTCTTTTTGAGCTTAAGGGACCATGGTTTTTGGATAGGCATGGGATTTTGTTCTGCAACTTGAAGATATGGTGTGTTTGAGTACATTTAGTAGTTGCTTAATATTTATGGGAAAGATGAGAATAGAATGCAATTTCAGTTCCTTCTTTTGCTATCTCAGATCTTCTCTACACAGTTCCATGATGCAGGGTAAGATTGTTTCTTATATTTAAAGTAGCTTGTTAGAGAGCATTATATATTAAGCCATGCTCTAGAGCTGATATAGAGAAATAAAAGCAGTATCTTGCCATCAGGGAACTCCACTGTGATTTTTCTTCCCTTAGATGATAGTTCCTTGAACTTACTGATTTTGTGCTGCTTTTAAAATTCTTGTCTTTCCCCACATTCCATAAGTGCATCTGTAAAGGATGTATCTTTCTTTTCTTTTTTTCCAAAAATTGTTTGTAAGATTATTACATGCTTCCCCAGTGCAGCAGGGAAGTGGCTGAATTTTTACTGGTGAAAAATGATTCCTATATACACTTTGATCCTGCAATTCATTATTCTACTGTCAGTTTGGTTTCTTTTCCACTCTAGGCTACCGTTTTCTTGAGTACTTCAAGCTTGTAAATTGCTCTGTTCCCAAGATCCCCTGTAAAGTGAACAAAAAGATAAAGACAACAGGGACAGAAGGCAGTTCTGGCACATGAGCTAGGCAGCAAGATTTTCTCCCTGGTATGGCTAGCGGTGATACTTTTTCAATAATTGAATCAGGACTGGATGTTGCCTGGACTCCCTGTAAATGAGGCTGCATTGACTGATTTTCTGAAAATAATTCTACTTTAAAATAAAATACTAGATTTCAAGTGTTGCGATCTTTTTTCAACATGTGTGGGAAAATGTATGGAAAACTTTGAAAAGTTGAATGATTTTTTTTTGTTTATAGCTTTCACAAGTACAAAGAAGATAGGTTATTATGGGGAAAAATATCCATATTAAAACAAACAAACAAGAATACTTTTCTCCATCAGTTATTTTTGCTTCACTTCCAGATGCTTGTATAAATATAAAGAAATAGACAATCTCTTCCACTTGTAATTATATATTTTAAATATTATTGTTATGGTTATGTATTTTATATACAACAACAGCAGTGGCAGCCTGTTTAGACTGGGTTTTTTCCTCACTTTCAGCTCTGTTTTGGAAAATGTAATGAAAATGATTTTTTTCTTAAAAAAAAATCTCTATTCCCACTAAGAGCAGTAAAATTTTGGAACCTGTCATATAACTAAGAAGAGAAAATTCATCCATGTAAATAGGTTTTCTCAAAAGATTGTTTTAGTCCTAGCCCATGGTCTTTCCTGTTCCTCCTGCCCTGACTTCCCACAGGATATTCCTGTCCCACAGACTTACTTTAAAATAAATAAATAAGCACCATTGTAAGTCTTCATTTGAAAATCAGCTCATGGAATACAAAAATGCATAGTTATGTGACAAGACTCATCAGTACATTTCAGGTTGTTTTGTTCCTGCATACAATTTTTTTCGTTAGCAGGGACATTCAGATCACAAAGCTGTCAGTGCACAGTGTTATGCACAATCGATTACATTTATCTGCTGCTGAAAGTTAATAGAGTTCATCTAACTGTAAGCATTGCTCAATGATGTGCAGACAAAATCACTACAGTTTCCAAAAAATCCACCTCCTAACAAAGTAAATGATCATGCTGTGTTCTTTTGCACTGCTTTAGAAAGGTTATTATGACCCATGATATTCCAAATAACTGCACAGAGAATGTCTTACCCAAAGGTGCTATTCCAAATAATTTCATCCTTAGGTGCTTTTCCGTTTTCATTTCAAGTAAGTTGCTGTATAGTTAATTCAGGACTTTAACTAAGAGCTTATGAATGGTGGGGAGAGAGTGCCAGAAATAAGGATTTCTGCTCTTTAGGTCAGGATATGTTTTAACCCTTGTTTGACATATACAGTGTAGTTTACAGGAAGACATGGCTATTTCTTTGGATTCTGTAATTAAAGACTTAGGAATACACATATACACCCAAAACCCCTGACGTAGTTATTGCTATTTAATATGAATGTAAATTTTCCTTTCTAGGTGCCTAAAAGGTGGGAGTTATAAAGCACAGTCCCTGCTGAAGATAGATGTATACCTGGAAAACAGTGGTCCTGTAGAGTATAAGGATGGCTTCATCTTCTTTGTGAAGGTGAGTTTGCATCCTTTTTGTTCCCCATGGTGCCCTGTTTTATTCAAACTTATGTCTCTTACTCCTGGAGTCAGTATTCTCCTTGTAGGAACATACTGAAAATTTTAAATGTAATGCTGATATTTTTTGGCATGACACTTAAACCAACATTTTCCTCTAGAGTTTTGAAAAAGCCTTTTGCTTCTTTTTCTTCTCCAAACAATTTAGTTATTTCACTGTGCTATTATTCTATCCATAATCTATTTCTCTTTCTCTAAAATTGATCCATCAGCTAAGAAGAAAACAATCTCAAACCTCTGCAGGGAACATATCATGCAAATTACCAGTTGGACTGTCATTCTCATGTTAAAACAACCTTATCACATTTGGTTCTGCTAATGCAGCAAAATTGTAGAATATGAGTTAATCATACAATATATGTTGTGTGAAACCTATCCATATTCTAAATTTTCTGAGCAATAATATAATTGAATTTAGTTGTTATTAGATAGACTCAAGAAAATAATACTATCAGTCAAGTTGATAGTTTTGTCTGCATCTTCATGAATTTTCAGAAAATGACATTAGAAGGATTTATTATTATCTGGCAGCACAGATCTGGTGCTGGTATTTGGTTTATCTATGTATACAACCTATGTGATATAGATGTGTTGCTAGGTTGTGACAATATGTGCAAAATTACTTCTAACTAGTTAGGTAGCAAGATGTAGTGTTCATATATGATGACTGTAGGGTCAAATTCTGATCTCCCTTATACTTGCTGACATATTAAACTTATTAAGGATAACTAGGTGGAACTGAGGATAGAATTTGTCTTGTGCTTTTTTTTTAATTTTTTTTTTTTTGGACACTTTCCTTTCAAATACTGGCTAAGCTATCTGTTAAATTTAAATAAGCTTGTTAGTGCGAGGCTATATGCAGCATACTGTAGATGAGGACTGGGGGAGCTGAAAAGGAATGAATGGCCATTTTTTCAACACATGACCTGGCATGCACTGGTGAAAGGGTTGGGAATGGGAGGGGGTCTTCTAGCAAATTTTGGTTTCAAACCTAGTTTAAAGCTGTTTCACACACAAAAATTAATGTGTAGGCCTACTGTGATCACCTAGTATGACACCTTCTATAATAATGAATCCATGAAATAATTTCCCTTCCGTCTGAAGACTGTCTTTCAAAACCTAAGCAAACATGTCTAGCTTCATATTCTGCTTATTAATCTCATTGCGAGTTGGTTTTATAGATTCAGGAGATTTCTTTTTAAACTTGTGCTTTATGCAGGCAACAGAAATTTAATAAGGCATGTAGAAGTAACACTTTGTTCTTCAGTTCTTTAAGTCATACTGATCATCTTTTGACTTTTATAGTGAAATGTTTCCATGTTTTGCATGCCCTTGAAACTTTCCTGTGAGGCCTCTGCAATCTGTAACATCCCTGAAATGTGCTCGGATGAATGGGGTTAGCATTCCAATAGAGGCTGCACTGTTGCCAAATGCAGATGCAATCTGACCTCCCCACTGCTGCTTCACCTTCTGTAATTATACACCCAAGGATCACCTTTGTGACCCTGCCACTGCAATTGCCTCTACCATCAGCACTTCCTTTTCAAAGGCAGCATCTAAGCTTACCTGCAAGAGAACACCAGGAGACACCCCAGATCCTGCTCGCTTCTTGGATAACGAGATCGTGTGCTTAGATTTCACCTACATGGAGACAGGGATGCAGGAAATGGCTGGTGCGTATCCAGATAGCTAATGGGAAGTCAGGATATGGCAGGGGCCAGCACCTACATCTGGGAATTCACTCCTGGACTTAAAATTCTAGATATAGACCAATACATTTCTTCCTGGGATTACCTCTTACATTATTTGATTCTGGGTATATTTCCTAAACTGCTTACTACTTCTTAAACAAAATCTGGCATTTGTTCTGTGCAGTATTTACTTTCATGCTGTGTCACCTTTTATCAACAGTGATTTTGTGGTTTAGTTCAGATAACTTATAAAGTTTCTCTGAATGTAAATATATAACTAAAATCCCCATGTACTTAGTAGGAATTATGTAACAAATCTTGAAATATAACAGAAAACAAGGGGTTTTTTTTGTTTATTTGTTTGCATGTCCATTTTATATTCCTTTAATTTAATCAGAATATTCTGCATTACCAAATGAGATGCTGTCTGAAGCATTAATACTGGTGCATTTATTAACTAAACTTTTAATCTAGACAAAAATAGCAAGTTAGTTTGACAAATGTTGCTTTTATAAACCCTTGTTGACTAGCACTAGTTGCCTTCCATATCTTTGTTATTAATCAAGTCCCATATTATTCATTACATTATTTTGCCTGCTTATTTCAGTCTCATAGCCCTATAGTTACTTAGGTTATACCATTTGAATATGGCACACCTTTTCTTCCTCAGGTCTTTTGGAGCTTTCACAGTGTCCTAAGGTATGCTGAAAATGAATAGTGATGGTCCAGATAGCTTCTTTCTATGATTTTTTTTTAAAGTTCTTTTATACAATTTTTTTTGACCTGCTAATCCTACACGTTTTTTTTAAACTAGTCTTCCATGCTTTCTTACTAAGAACTGAAATAAAAATCACCATTCAAATCTCATCAAGCTTTTCCCAAGGGCACAAGAGATTTATTTACTGAACACTTCTGCCTTTTCTAAGGTCTTACCATTATTAATGAGAATTCTACCAGCTCTAATAATGAACTAATGCCACTTTTGGAATTCTTTTGTTTCTAAAAAGGCCCCTCCATTTTCTTACTCTTATCACTGTTAACTTTAGGTTTTTCCAGTTGTTACTTTGATTCATTTAACCATTTTCTACAAAATAGTTTTCTGATTTATATTTATTACTAGTATTTTTCTTTTTTCCATTTTGTTAAATTTTAAAGCAATTGATAATCTTGTCTAAATTAGGTTTTAAAATTATTTTTAAAATTGTCCTTTGTGTGATGAGTATTTAATAAAATATTCTTAGGCAGTTCCTGTTATCATTCATGAGTTTCTGATTATGATCTGTTTTCTCTGATGATGTTGCTCATATCCATTTCAAGATTGGTCTTTTCTCTAGAGCAGCAAATTTAAGTATTGCTGACAAGGACTTTGGTTTCTTCACGTGACTATGGCAGGAACATTGTACTGAAGATATCGTTGCTTTTTAGTTTTGTGATCAGCTGGTATCTAAGTCAGGGCACCTAATACAATGTTCTTCCATGGGTTGTTTAGGAAATAATCAAATTTGTCTGTGGTATGTCTAGAAACAATAACTAAATATAAATCCAGCATGTGCCATCCCAATGTGCTGTGTGTTCCTGGCATCTTACTCAGAACTGACACAGCACTCATGCTCAGAGCTGACATGACTCTCCATAGCATCATACTCTTCTGTATGACTCGACTCTAAGATACCCAGCATTAAGGAGCGTGCTATCCATATGACTTCATTTCTGATAGAAAAATATGTCTTAAATGAAAAATTTGACAATATCTTTCAGATAAACATATTTATTTTCTAGGATACCCTCATCCATACGTACAACAGAGACAAGGATTCAAGCCAGGAAATGAACGAGCATTTCAGTAATATGCCATAAATGTAACGCAAACAAATCTTTTTCAAAGATTGTTCAACAGTTACAGGCAGAATGTCCACAGGCTCAGGGAACCATGCAGGCAGTCTGTGATGCTCAGTGTTAGACAGTGTAGTAAGTGTGGATTTCAGATTCACAAAAGATTTATGTTTAGTGGCAAGACCATTTATAGTAATCACTAAGCTATTACTTGAGAGTTGTAGGGATGACATCTTAAAATGCAGTCCTGTCATATGAACATTACCTTAGACGTGTAAAGGTCACCGCAGAGGCACTGGGAGTGTTATTGAGGACTGGTCCATCATAGGATTAGAAAGCAGCTTTAATAAAAAATGTTATTTTCTTCAAAGAAGCGAAGAAATCCTATGCCTTGTACCTTGTAGGCCAACATGAGGTTATCGAGTAGTACCTTCTTGTCTTAAAAAAAAGATCCTTGTGATTTTTTTTTTAATCCTATGAATGGGAACTCCATTCTACTCAGTATCTTGTCTTCAGCAAGTGATGGGGCAATTTCTTGAGGGAAGTACAGAAGACCTTACAGAAGCTGCAAGGTTTCCTTATATCATCTGCCAAGTTACTGGCTAAGGGAAGAAATACTGTTTTCTAGTACTATTTTAAGGTTTTACTGCCAACACAGATACAGAGAGATTTCTGAACCAAAGTTAAGTGTGACATCCTCTTCCTATTCCTCCCCAAAAAAACCCCAAAACCTAGACACTGTTTAAATTCTACTTTTCTTTTTAATCTATGAAGTAACTTAACTTCAATGTGTGTGGTAATTGACAGGTAACAGACTCAGTCTGTTTAACATTAAGCTGCTCGACAGACCATCATATGGAGCTAAGGGGAACTGGACTTGAAGCAAACAGAAAGGAAGTGGTTCCTCTTGCAATGGACAACAGATCCATGTGGCTCATCACCTAAGGGCCTTGTGGATGCAAGGAACTTGCATGAGATAGAGAAAATCCCCTGAGATTAAAACAGATGTTGGGAGAGTACTGGGAATTAGCACATATGCTTGTTCTGATTTTATTCTGTAGTTGTTCCATAATGCTGCTGCTTGAGGTAGGACACCAGGGAGACGGACCCTTTGTCAGTGGACACTTAAGATCATGCAGCTCTCTTAAATCATGTCTTAGAGGTCATGGAGACAATAATCAATCAGGGTCGTTTTTTTGTGCCTGATCTTTGCTATGAGAACTCACAGCCAAATCCTCTGACTAAATTAATTCAGCCTCGATCATACATATGCTTGTTAGGAGAATACATGTTAAATATTTCAGAGCTCTCCTGAAAATGTAAATGGATTGTACAGTGAACATAGAAGAGATGCTCTTCTACTTGTGCTCCATCCCTGGCGAGTGGTGCAGTAATTCTGTGTGCCCTAAGGAAAACAAAGTCACATGTGGATTTACCTTCCTCTGATATATCTGTGTTTGTGTGGGTGTAGGATGCGGACTTGGACAGATATGGATGTATACAGCACTTTTTAAAATGAGAATTTGCCCAGGCTTAGGACTGTAATATGTCTTCTGACTGTGAGTTACAACGTACTCTGTAATTTCACAGATTTCTAATTAGTATCCTATGGAGTAAGAGGCTACTCAGCATCATGCAGGGTAGTAGAGTTGAGCTGGATAGGAAGCCCATGTTACTGAGTAGGGATTCTGTGAGAATCATGGTATTGGCATTACGAACAAAACTCTGTTCACATCTGAGAAAACAGTTTATTTTTCAGTCTTCCTTTACTTTCTCCTCTTTTGACTAAAATAGACAGGTAGGAATTTTTGTTAGTTTCAACCAGAGTAGCTTACCCGGAAGATTTTCCTTTTGTAATTTCTGCCCTGCTGAAACATGTTTCCTTGCCTTGTCAAACAGTGCATCTCAAATGAGACCCCATCTCCTATAACAAAAACACCATATAGTGCAGTTTAAACCAGTCTAGATCGATACAGTAGAAAGTAGGATGCCAGCAATGACCCGTCTGACCAGACTAACTTCCTGCTCCAAAACTATCAAAGGGTATGGAGTTGTTCAAAGAGAAGTCTTCAAGAAGTAGAAAACCTCTTCTTTTTTTCACAAGTTGCACTCCTTTTCTTAAATGTTGCTTGCCTAACTGATGTCAGAAGGTTGTAATGGATACTGTTAATAAAAGCTTTCCCTTCTTAAAAGGAAAAAAAAAGAAAAAGAAAGATATTATCTATGAAAATCACAATAATTTAAATTAAGGCTTCTGAACTGTCCAAAAATCCGAATGTACATAATTATTCCTAGTGTTCAGAGTCTATAAGTAATGTCTCAAGGAATACTAATTTTGATGACTGTTTTCCAAAAATAATCACTTGATGTTTAACCATAGTGAATTGGAACACCCCTATATGGAATAAAAACTCCAACATTCAGATAAGCTTACTGAATTCTTCTGCTCAGTGCTGTTACATGGATTGGAGATTTGTGACATGCTTGTGCACAAATGAAACACCTTTGCATAAATGGACACATACGTGTGCAATTCTTTGCATGCATGTGTGTATATACACATACATGCATATCTCAGGAGTTATTGCTGTCCTTCATTACTTTGTGCTCTCACTTTGAAAGTTCAGATTGAGTGATAATGTACTGATCCAAGGCTAATGTGAAGGGATTAATACCTTTCATGATTTTTGACAGGGAAAAGGAAAATCTATGTTCTTAATAAGCTAAACTATATATTTTATTGAAAACAACATATGCAGAATGGTTTTATAAAAATGAGGCTGCCACTCTTTCCCGATGAAGTTCACTATGATATGGAATCAAATTAGTCTTTTGTAGATTACTCTTTGTGGTGTTGGCTCGTAATGATTTGTGGTTGCTTCCTTACAACGAAGTAAACTCCTGTGAAATACAAAACTGGTCATGAGTATTACAACCACAGCAGGTAAAATAAACTGTACTATCTGTTTGAGGCTGATAGTATCACCCTTGGGTGATTCTCTTGGGCCAACTAAACTGTGTTGACAGCTATTCCTTCACTGCCATGTGTCTGCTACTAGTTACCATTGGTTGAGCTGGCGGCATCTAAAGGAAGACTGTAAATACGAGTCCAGAAACTCAAGTGCTCTCTGTAATGAAAGCAGAGAATTAAATAAAGGACACATTGTCATTTCTGCATCTCTCTTCGAAGTTTTATGGAATACATGGGAGCACTGGGAGGAGTTAAGTATCCATTGCCAGAGACCAGTAAGTTCTTCCCTCAAAAAGACTTGAAGAATGTATCACCTCTGAAAATCAGACCGTTGATAATTGTTTCCTTAATATGGGGTTACAGCTCTAAATTTAAGTATTCCTGTTTGCCAGTTCACATAGCAATCTCTGTTCTTGGCCCTTCCATAGGGCAGGTATGCCTCACCTCCTGTGACAAGCCTCACTGATGTCCTCAATAGGATGAAGGGACCTGAACTCCACTGACTCCATGGAACCACACAAAGCTAGTTATATCCAGACTAGATAAGGTGACTTATAAAGTATGCTGGGTACTTATCAACTACACTATTGTAATGCAGAGGTTTCAACTCTTCTGCTAAATCATCTCCCTTGTGCAGAGGAGGGTGTTCCTCGTGGAGGGAATGAAGCAGGGACTCCAGGCTCTGCAGGTCCTGTAGGCTTCAGGGTGGTATTTGCCATAGGGGTGAGTGGTATCTTTGTCTCCTGGCTCTGTGCAGGGCATAGGTTCTTCATTTCTACTTCCGAGACCAGCTGAGTTCAAAACACAGACAGAGCTCTTAATGAAAATACATTAATTTACACCGGTATAAGAGGTAGCTCCTACCCCTATGAAAGCTCAAGGCCTCCTATCCCTGTTGAAGTGGGTGTACTCTTAGTATGAAAACCTCCATTTTAAAGGAAGAAGTTGTTAATGGACGTGCTGTCAGGATACCATGTTCTTCTGCACCCTCCATGCTCTATTTAAGGCTATAATTGAAATCTCTGATATGACTGAGCTTTACACAGATCAAGAGTGGCTTTCTTAATGCTCTTTCTCCTCTAGGCACTAGGGTGATAATTCTTCTGTCCAGTCACTGTCCAAACTACTCTCACTTCTGTTTTTTTTCCTAAACATTGCAGTTGAAGATCAAAAAGATTGAAGCGATACAATTTCTTTTGTTATTTCAAAAAAGGTTATTCTTTTAGCTAAAGAGTTACTATGAAATTAGAAATGTTTTGTTGGAATAGTTATCAGTACATTAAAGTCATAGAATCATAGGATCATGGAATCATAGAAAAAAAATCTTTACACAAACATATTTTCTGGATTAAAAAATAATTTTTAAGAAATAAAAAGAAATAACAGGTTTGTCCTAGAAAATTGATAGAGAGTTTTGTGGTTTTAGTAGTGACTCAGAAGATTTATTTCAGCCTTTTCTGAAACCAAACTTTAAATACATTTAAATACCTCCTTAGTAATACTTTCCACAATACTTGCAATAAGTTTTAGCACTGATAATCCAAAGAGTTATGGAAACCTAATGTAAATTGCTCAAAGGACAGAATGACAGCATTAACCATATAAATAATACTAGGACTGAATGGTGTCTTTTTATTCAGAAGACTTTCTTGTATATTACTGTAAACTGTACTAACAAGCAATACTCTTATCTGACATAATTTATAGTGTTATGATCTTTGTCATATCATATATCCACCATCCACTGCCTCCTTCCCATTTCTTTTTATTTATCATTTCAGTCTCTAGGTTGGCATCCTGTCTCGTCAGTACTGACTTCTTCCTTGCTGCATGAGTAATTCCTGCAGACAAAGTTTTTGCCCTGTAGTAAGTGTGTTTTAATCAGGCCCCAAAGTTCAACAGCTACATTTGAAGTCAGACTGTGCACATGTGGAAGATATCAGAAAAAGACAACTCCTCCCAGATTTAGGATTGAGTCCTCATCTTTCCATTCAGCCTATGACTATATCCATATTAATAAACTAAACAGAGCCAGGGAAAATATGGGTTTAAGCCTGCCTGATGTCTGTGATTATACATACTGCTTGATTATCAGCATGCTCACTGGCAGGTTTTTGACCCATGCCAGCTGGAATTTTCCTAGGTCATGGCCAGATCTGACATAAGGGAGTCAATATGGACAAGGTCCTCCTTCTTTGGAAAGTAGAGAAAAAGAGCATTTCCCATGCCGCTTTTGTCTCATAGTTTCCCCTCCTGCTTCCCTTTGTTTGCTAGCGTAGGTGTAGTTTTCATTCAGAAAAGTGTAGTCTTTCTGCACACCCTTCATTGTCCAATAAGGACAACAGAAGAAGTGGTAATTTTCTGCTAGGATGAGTAGGAGAGGAAATAATTTACTACTTAGGCTATCAGCCCTCTCTGGAGCAAAACTGTACTGGTGTCGTGCTTAAGGCCTCCTCCTGAGGTAAAACACAACCTGCTGGGTGTACACAAACCTCGTATTACAACTATCTGTCTTCCTGGTTTATGTGGTTTTGGGTTTTTTTTGTTTCATTTTGTTTTGTTTTTCTTAAGATGAAATAATTGTGTCCAATTTGCCCATTTTTTTGCAACATGGAAATATGAAAGTTAAATATTTAGGTAGAAGCTGGGAAGTTTCTTAATTATTGTGCACATATTATACCCATGTGACAATTTTTGTTGTAAATCCACTACATTTATTTTTAAATTAATATTTTTAAAATCATATTTTAATTAAATTTTCCTTTTAAAGATATTTAACAAAATACCCATATGTGGTTACTCTTGGGATTAGTGACTTTTATTACCTTAAGCATGTCATAGAAGCAATTCATGAGAAAATCCAATGTTTGGGTTCTTTTTATTCCCTTTGCGATCCTGGTTTTGATAATCATTATTAAAGTACTGTTCAGCTTAATGGCTTTGCAGTAAAAAATAACAACGCAGTGGAGAGAAAAAGAGATTTATTGGAACCACAATACAAATAAAAAGATTATTGCCAAGTTTAGTGTTTTTTTTAAAAGCTATGTCCATACTAGTAAATAAAACAGGCCAGAGACTATTCTCTATCCCTGAGGACAAATGATATGGCACAACCCACATTTATAGAGCTAAACTCTCTTAGCTCTCAAAACAAGGTAACTACATCCAAACTGCCTATGGGGAGCAATCCGTAGAGCACGCCATCCCCAAATCATGCTCCAGGACTGTTTGGGATAGTGTTAATTGGTTTACATCCAAAAGTCTGCCAGGAACTGTGCTAACAGGGTGGATGCTTTTGTGTCCTTGCACAGACTCTGTTGCTTATTAGTATAGTCATGGCCTTATTTCTACAGAAAACTGATCTCACAGCACAGTCAGTGATCAAGGGCTGTGGTAACTGCTCATGGCACTTGTTCAAGGTCCAGCTCACTACTAGGACTTTTAACTCAGAATTAAAAATTAATGGATTCCAACACTGATATTCAAAATAAAACACTTCCTTGGTTTACAGCATCTCTTTGGAAAAAGGAGTGAATTCACATCCTGCAGCTGAAAGGTGAGTTGCCCTTAAAAGATTGCTAACAACAATGGATAAAGAGAAATTGAAATCCACACAGCTTTAGCCTTAGTAGAAACACCTTCATTTTTAATGTTCTAAACACTCTTAAGGTACTCTGTGAAATTTAAGTCAGGCTTCTAAGTGTAGTTTGGCTTTCATTGCACTTTAACCCTTAAACAAGAAGAAAAGCAATAAAAGAAGTAAATGAATCTACTTGGAGCTCGTGTTGAGGCAAATAAATGGTCCTGAGATAGGTTTGCTGAGATCTAGCTAAAGTGTTTCTGCACTGTGGTGTACTGTGCAGCATAGATGCACCCTGTGCAAGACATAAATCATTCCCTGCTCACCCATCACTTTGGGAAAGAAGCAGCTTTCACATTGGTAGTATCAGCATTCATGCTGTCTTGCAGGCCAAGCCATAGTGCACCAAGCATCAACGGATGAAGGTCAGGCAATGCTCTTTCTCTCATACTGCTCAGCTGAGCAGGATGCCAGGCACTGAGAGCTGTGCGACACATGTCCCATTAGAGAGAACAAGGCAGTTTATAGAGAAGACCATTGCCTGCAATTCAGGAAAGTGCTTGAGCACATGCCCAGCATTCACCATGTTTGCATCTGACCATATGAAATGGAATCTCTGTGGTTTCCCGGACTGGGCTCTGAATGTGCAAAAAGTAGGAAAAATCTCCTGAGAAGGAGAGATAAAGGTACCAGGGTAACAGAAAGAAAACAATTATGCCAGCTTTTATTGTAAAATGCTGAGCTATAAATGTGAACAGGAGCAAAATGGAAAAGCAATTCAAAACACTGGAGGAGGCGGGCAGCTGAAACATTTGTCTGAAAATGTCGCTTCCTTGGTACTCATTGGCTAGAATGGTTTGTGTTTGTAGCTTGTTCTGAATTTTGTTTGACTTGAACATGATTTTGCTTTTGCAGTCGAAAGCAGACAAGGCCTAATGAATATAATACATTTTTTTACTGTATTCTGTTAACAAAAATATATAGCAGTTCAATTGTTTTAGAAATGAGAAAGAGGAAGGATAAATTGATCTGTCTCTACAGTAAATCTGATGGACTAAGTAACTTCTTTCTTTTTTTTTTTTTTAATTTTAAATTAAACTTATTGTCCTCTGACATGGATGAAAAGCAGCAGTGTGCACATTTAGACACCAGGAAAAAATTTTTACAATGAGGGTGGTGAAACACTGGAACAGGTTGCCTGGAGAGGTGGTGGATGCCCCATCTCTGGAAACATTCAAGGCCAGGTTGGACAGGGCTCTGAGCAACCTGATCTAGTTGAAGATGTCCCTGCTCCCTGCAGGGGGACCTTTAAAGGTCTTTTCCAACCTAAACTATTCTATGATTCTGTGATCTCTGGTCAGTACCTTTTTGATTTAAACTGTCTATGGGTCTATTCAGATGTTTTTCAGAGAGCTACTCCAGTAGAAAGTTTTCAGAGTCTTTCCGCACTCTGGACAGTGAGTCAGCAGTCTAAAAGTTGAGTAGTTCTAGCTTCCCCAGTGCTGGAGAAGTCGTTTTACCCACAGCAGTTCTTCATAGCTAGAGATTGACTCTCATCTGAGAAGCACAAGAAAACGGGCATAGTCCTTGGTCACACATTGAAATGAGGGAAATTCCAACTGGATTATACAAAAAAAGGAACAAGATGATCACAGAGGCAATACAGTTTCCACCCTCTAAGATTTTTCAAACTGGACAGGATGACAGTCTCTTCATTTAACTTTGAAGTTAGCCTGTTCTGAGCAGGAGGTTGGACTTCCAGAGAACCCTTCAAACTTAAATTATACTATAATTCTAATTTTAATATATTATAGAAACTTAGACAAGGGGGATGGAAATAAAATAATTAAATATAAATAAACTATCATTTTCAAATGTACTTTATTTATGGTAAATAAAATCTGCATTTCATTTAGAAACAAAAAAAATTCTAGTCTTAATAATTCAGTGTCTCCATAATTTCTATAAATCATCCTGATATAGACATAGGTTGGAGAAACAATCTTTAATTAGCATTTTAGTGGCTCCAGAATCTATTTAATATGGTCTGTGGGAAGACATACACTAATGTTTTTTAAATTACATGTGTTAAGAGGTAAATTACACCCAAAAATGTTAGAAAATAACCCTAGACCTCAGAAAGATCCAGTAGTTTCGATACCACACACTATGAATTTCTTTTTCAGCTTGAAGCCCTGAGCTTCAGGTTTCAGCAGACTCCAAATTCAAAGGAAGATTAAGGAAAATTACAATGTTTTCTTTGCTTCTTAGTCAAAGCCATTAATCCCACAGAGGTTTTCATGGCTACCATAGTATAACAGTGGCTGCACTGAAAAAATTATTTCATGAAATCAATGAAAACGTTAAAGAAGGGGAACATGAAAGAAAAGGCTTCTGCTTTAACAAATCTGCAATATGACTGTTAAGATGAAAGAGAACCACACACACAGAGGCAGAAAGCAGGCCAAGTGGGTACCATGGTGAGGTATTTCTGAACAGCCTCATGAGCAATCGCACTGCATTTAAATGGGCTTCTCATCCTCCCACAAGTGGAATGGGGAAGCTCAAGTTTAAAGGTGGTCCTGAGAGACAGGGAAAATTTCTCAGAGTGAAAAATTAAAATGAAAGTACAGTGACTAGTGCAGGCACTGATTTATCAGCTAAATGAGGGGATTCAACAGGTCCCTGGCTGTCATTAGTATTGCAAGGGTGCTGACCTCACACCACAGCATGACCCAGGGTTTCTAGGCAGGTAACAAATTTTGGCTGAGTTTTGTGAAGGAACGCAGTCCTTAATCACTACAGTCTTGATACTTTCTGTAAGTAGAAAATAATATTTTCTGGTACCTGTTAACATTTCCATACATTCCATTTCTGCAATGTAAATAAGCAGGTGAGTGTGTCTATGTGTGAAATAGCTGCAGAATGAGCACGTGCAAAGGAGAGGGGGGATGCCTTTGGGATTAAAGTGCTCTAGGTGAACTAGGTAATTATATGTATATAATCTTTTATCATTGCACAGTCACCATTTGTAGCAAGCAAAAATGCAGTACTAGACATATATTATAACAATTTTATGTGTAGCATTAGCGATATGCCTGCTAAAAATCTGGCCCTTATTAATGTTTAGCATTAGAAATTAATTTAATGGGAATTTTCTTTGCTCACTGTTATATTTAATAGATGACAAACATATTTCTTTTTTTCTTCTCTCATTTCTGTAGAGCAAGGTCAGCTTTTTGTATGGTTCATAGCAAGTCAGCGTGGAAAAGCAGCATCATCCATTATTTAGGTGTGTTTCCTCGTTACCTACACAAGTATTACTATTGTTAGCTTTAGCTATCCTTGAAAATTTCACCTGGTTAGATTGGTCTGTCTTGTTCTAACCTCCTAAATTTCATCCTCTTTTGACTCCTCATGGAAATGAGAAATATTTACACTGTTAGAGAATATTAATATTTTACATTTAAACGTAATCTTTAAGCTCAGCAGATGCCACCATTTGTAAACAAGCACATTCACAGAAACGGCATTTCTTACATAGATGCTCTGGGAGGTGATATAAGCTGGGTGACATTCTGGATTGGCATCTTTTTCAGTCTCTCCTCTGGTTTTGGCAATGTCAAGCTGTTTCATGAAGCTTTCTTGACCTCCTTCAATTGCTTTAATATTAATTGAATATAATTTTTTGAAAGTGTAATAAATTCAGAGCATTTTGATTTTGCAACTTAAAACATATTTTTTTTTAAATATTATGAAGGATTTTCTTTCTATTTTACTTTACAAAATTTGATACTACATTCTCATATTGAAGGCAAACATTGTAGTTCAAGTCAAGCAAAAGATTATTTTTTTAAGTCTTTCATTCATATGAAGTATTTTCAGCTGTCTTATTTTAAATTAAACTTTACTAGTATTAACTTTTATTTTCCCTAACTGAAGAAAAGAAGCTGGCAGCACAGCTTTAATCTTAACAGGATCTTTAGTAATGAGGGCAGCTGTTCACTAGAAAAATCTTGGACACCTAACATGATTGACAAATGTGTCTATTCAGGTTTTTCACTTGTTCTGACATCCCAGTGCTGGCAGAACTTCATTGAATTACTTGAGAAAACCAGACTCTGTTGCCACAAATCAACAGGTGCAAACTTATGAATGTTGTTCGCACCAAGCACTGCGGAAATAATCTTAAAAGAATAATTATGCGAGAAGCGATGATGGGTCTTTTCTATTAGAGAGCCAGCAGCCGAGTCATGGATAGTTTGCAGTGGATCGCCAAGATCTGACTGACTGCCCAAAGCGAAGGAATGGAGCATGAAAATTCTGCTGCAATGCCTCTGATACTCACACTCAAATATATAATTTCATTTGCTCACTGACTGAGCTGATCAGGTGCCTTAAATCTCAGGCTCTGTAGCACTAGCTACTAGTGCTGAGCAATAGGAGTGGATCTGGAAGAACTGATGATGAGGACTTAACATTGCCACTATACTTGTTCTGGGGGTTTATTTCAATCTATTTTACTTATTTCAAATGAATTTTGGTCCTACCAACTAAAGGCTGCAGTACATTAGGCATACTATTGGCACACATCTTCCAGCTAAGCTCGAACAGGGAGTAATCTGGGCTGTGTGCTTTGAGTGGGCTCTGCAATGCGAGCCGCATGATGGGGGGTGAAGAAAATCAGGACACTCACCTCTGTTCTAAAACACTGATGTAGACACACCCTCAGCCAAGGAGACTGAGCTCTCCGTTATGTTATATGCTCGTGACATCTTCATGTCCAAAATTGCCTCAGGATTGTTTAAGCTCTGCAGACCTACTAGCATTGGCTTTGGGTCTGGGACCTTAGCAGACTGCCAGGGCCCACTGCACCATTTTAAGCATTTCAGTCCTCTTACTTGCAGCATCTAAGTTAAGAACTACAGTTCCCTCTCAAGTAAATGAAGGAAGGTAATTGCATCCATAATGTAAATCAGAATACCTAAGCAGGCAGTGGTTAAGCTGTTAAAGTAAGGGCAGTCAGATTTTCCTCTGGAGGCGTATGCTTTTATCCTTGCTTACTTGTGCATAAATTAGTACTTCAGGGTAGTTATGCGAGACAGCCAGAGCGAGTCCATCCTTACTCCCTGACACCTGGCAATAGTGCTGATGATGTCCGTAACCTATGGAATGCTAGTCCATGAAGTACAAGAGCATAGGGTGATATATTAACTCTGAGTATCTAACTGTAAAACTCTAACGACACAATTCAAGGTCTATTTTCACCAAGATTTCTTTTTCCAAAGTAAGTTCAACACATCAATCATGCTTTTTTTTTTTTTTTTAACCCAGGATCTTCAGGGGTCCCTCTACTCCCTACAGGATTATATTTCACAAGTCATCTGCTGAGAATCAAGGAAAACCCTTATACTTCCTCTGTCCCAGCCTTCCTCTTGCAGAATAATGGAGCCACAGGTCACAGCTGAAAACTCCTGTGAAAATCTCCCTGTTTTCTGCTGCTCTTCAGCTCACTCAAGCTGTCACAGACTTTTACTACTCAGATCTCTTCACACAGATGCTTCACTATGCGTTCCTGGGAAGTAGCAGTATTCTAGAACACAAGTAGATGATTACACAAGTGGCTGAAGTGATGCTCCTTCTGACATTCATATAACAGATTTTACTCCTGGAGATTGTACTCTCCCAGCATGAAAAGTCGTAAGAATGAGTTTGACAGAAAACTTACATTAGCCTTATGGAAAATACAAAGCTATCAGTAAAGGAGCTATTACTGAACAGTGTAACTAATAAGATCACCTTTTTTGATTTTGATTATTACTACAATCAATTTTTTTCCATGCCTGATCTAGAAATGATCCATATCTCCTGCTCATTGCTCTCCTACATTGTATTTCTGCTTCCCTTGATTTTCAGGGGAAGTCTCATCTGCTCACCAGACAGACCCAATGGCAGGAAATTTCTATCCTCATCACAGTGGGAGTACTTAGACAAAGTCTATGAGCTTGAAAGACCTATCCATTGTGAATTATGTTATCAGTGCAGGAATGTCAGAGGTGATAAAAGCATTTAAACCAGAAGAGAGGATGAAAGTGTGGGAGTCTGTGTTTATACAGCGGCATTAGTTTTCTTAGGAAGTAGATGAAGGAGGGAAAAAGAAACAAGAGACTTCAGCCAGAGCACCAGACCAGTTGCCACACATTGCTGAAGATAAATTGAACCCTTCATCTGGACCTATCAAGGACACAGATGCACAGTGTGATGTATATAGTTGTCTACAGGAAAAGGTCCTAACAAGATCTGAAGCTTTTTGCTGATTCCTGGAAGGAATTAGAAAAATTCATTGTTTTAAGTAGCAGAGAACTTCCTGTACCATATGGCTATGGTCCAACAAAGCATGGAAACAAATTGTAAATGTAGCCGTGGAAGGACTCAACGCACCATTGTAAAGCTAGAAATCAGGTGTCTGCCTAACTGCTTGCTTGAATTAAGTCTTGTGTGCTGTATTTCTTACAAGCTCAAGTCAAAAGGTGAATGAAAAAGCAAAAGATGATATTCAAAAATGCTAGTATCAATGTTAAGATTTTGTGAAGTATATATATATCTTATGTAAACAATATAAAAAGGGCTGTCGTTAGGCTAAGCAGTTTATATCAAGCATATTAGGCATTTTCTCCTTATTCAGTTTGCTATCAAAGAATTTATTTAATCTTAAGTCATAATGTTTAAGTAATTATGCATTCTAATTACTTTAGGCAATGAAATATATTTATACCTTTTTAACAGCAATTTCTTAATTAGCATATTTTCATTAATCAAAAAAATGAATAATTTAGAAGCACAGTAACAGATGAATTATGCCAAGAGAGGTTTTGTCTGTGAAGAACAGTTTACCCATTTTTCCCATATAAAGTACTGGGCACCAGCCCAAGAGCTTTGTTGTCTGCACTATGGAAACCAAAGGGCTGCAATATCCTTTAGTTGGCTCCTTTGCTTTGGATCTGTTAGTACAATGGCTTCTGCTGATTCCAGATTCCCTCAGCTATGACTGGTTGAGGCCTGGTGCACGTTAGAAAAGCCTGAAGGCTGCTCTAAATTACAAAAGGCAAACAGTCCCAAAAGAAATCTATTCCACAGGGGAATATCTTGTTTGCAAGGAGTCAATGCTCTGTAAACGAGACTGTGGATGATCACTTCACTCTTTGACCTAACTGAGCATCCTGCACAATGATGGTCGATTCAGAACTAAGAACTAAGCCAGGCAGCAAAATCCAAATTCTGAATATCACACTTTCTGAGGTGGGCTTTTGTTGCACTTACCTCTTTGAAAATATGCAGTAACTTACATTATTGAGGTGCTGGAGTGTGTCCAAAGAAGAGCAGTGAAGTTGGTGAAGGATCTGTAGAACAAGTCCTGTGGGGAGTGGCTGAGGGAACTGAGGTTGTTCAGTCTGGAGAAAAGGAGGCTGAGGGGAGATAGTACTGCTTTCTATAACTACCTGAAAGGAGGTTGTAGTGAGGTGGATGTCAGTCTCTTTTCCCAGGTAACTAGTGATAGGACGAGAGGAAACAGCCTGAAGTTGTGCCAGGAGAGGTTTAGATTGGATATTAGGAAAAATTTCTTCACCAAAACGGTTGTCAAGCATTGGAACAGGCTGCCCGGGGAAGTGCTTGAGTCACCATCCCTGGAGGTATTTAAAAGACCTGTAGACGTGGTGCGTAGGGACATGGTTTAGTGGTCGATTTGGTAACGTTAGGTTTATGGTTGAACTTGATCTTAAGGGTCTTTTCCAACTTAAATGATTCTATGATTGTATGATTATGAACCTTAAAGAGTTTACAGCCCTGAAGAATGTGCACCATTTCTCCAAGTCAGTTTTATGGGGAAAAAGTCAAAGTAGAGAGAACTAGATTCCTTATTTAGTATATATTTAAGCGTGTTGGAGTACTCTGTGGGACTTTTTGGACTTCAGTACGTCATATAGAGAAGATATTTGAAATTTATTCTTTTGTATTCTGAAATCTGTAGAGCAGAGTTTTTATTCTGTTTTTCATAGACAGATTTGTGACAAATTTGGCCACTTGTGACAAGTTTAGGGAAAAACTACAATAAATTATTAACTGGCTGCATAAAGCAGGTCTTCCTTTTAGTTTGCAGGAGTTTCTAGTGAAAAAGAGAACAGGTGGATTCATAAACAGAACACCTCTGGGTGGTAACATCTCCTGGTACAGAGTATTGTGTGCAGCTTTCTGCAGAATTGTTACCTACGTTACCTACCACACATCCGTGCTGAGCACTGCACTGGAGTTAATTCAGGGATTTCTACCCCATGCTTCTCTGCATAGCATAAAACTCTTCTCAGAGTCTAAAGCAATAGTTAAGCACTGTTTAGATCAAAAGAATGACAGGATTTGACCCCATAAATGCACACACTCTTCTGTGTAGAATACGTTATCCTCAAGTTTGTTATCTCTACATCTTAGTTGTAAATCGTACTTCATTTCAAGAAAATGGATACTACACTTGCTTGACATGATAGTTCCGTAGGAGAGAATGAGATGGCTATGAGGACACAGCAGGATCTGTCAGAACTTATGCCAGACAAAAATCAATGCAGATTTACGCCATCTGAGAATCCAGCCTATAAACCTTTATGAAATAAAAAGTGAAGAAAATTGAAAACACAAAGATCCAGATTCCAATCTCAATTATGCTATTGATAATCTTGCACAATGCCATTCATTTTGATTTCTCTGTTGTTTTAAATAACTAGGACAGGTCATTGACTCAAAGTTAGTCCAGATTTACCCATGTATTTTTGGAATTGGGAGTAAAAGAAAATAAAAGTTCATCCAGATTTACAGAGATCAAACTGTGATACTCTGATTCAAGAGTGCATCATAAAGGCCATCAAAGACTATTCTTTTTCCAAATAAACTCAAGATAGTCTTTTACATGCTGACATTGTGAGTGCAGCTGCATGCTCATGCAAGAGAAGCATTGCTGCCGTTAAAAGTTCAACAAGACTCTTCAGTACGAGATGCTGTGTATCAGAAAAGAAATGCTGTAGTTGATAAAGCTTTATCACCTCCAGGAATGGCATTCAATACGCTTACAAAGCTTCTTGATTACTGCAGTTACATCCAAGGTGACAAAAATATTTTGACTGAGTCATTTAACTGGGAGAGCTTTCTTGGCAAGGACTCAGTATTGTACAGAAATCCTCTGAAGCTTTCTTTGTGTCACTGGTCAGACAGTCAGGATAAAGTATTATAAGGAAAAGATGAGAAGAGTAAAAGTGCTAGCTCTTCCACATTCTAGGCACTCAACCAACTCTTGAAGACCAAAAGCAGATACAAAGGGCAAGAGGGGCATGCCATGTTTTTCTTCCGACTGTAATTCAAGGCTTGCTAAAAGGGAAAATGTATTATGATTGCTTTTATCGGAAAAGCAACTTCCAGAAGAAGAAAGAAGATGCAAGGATCTTCTCCTCCTCCTCTCACCAGTGGAATACCTAGACAACAAAGTCAGATGTGGTCCAGAAATTAAAAAATCCAAAAGTTTCATGATCTGAAGTGAAGAGCTTGGCCTGCCTCCATCACAGGAAAAAAAAAGATAATTTATGTAGCATAAGGACAATACAAATTTGGCAGAGATCTTAAAAATCACATCTGTTCACCATGTATTATGTTTGGTGACAGAAAGAACAAACTGTAAAGCAGTATACGATAAAACAGTGAAAGCATGGCAAGTCGGTTGACTGAGGCTGCACTGGTAATTAGCAGAACCGGCTTGTTGATTGTCATCACATTCTCCTGTAAGTCATATGGACCTGTGATGGCTAGCATTTAAAAGATCTTCAGCAACTTATATTACAACATTATTTGTTTCCTGTTACTAAAACTGTGAGAGTATTGCCACACGATCCTACCATAATGAAAGATACCTATTATTCTATCAGCAATTACTACTACCTTTAAAATGCTTATTTTTTGAATTAAAAACATAACATTGTCAAACTATTTATATTATTTGATGGAAAGCTATTCTTAGTAACTTGTGGATGCAAAGAGAAATTCTTATTTTTTCTGTCTGCTGTGGTGCAGCATCTACAACAGATTATTAGTATGGGCAAGATTTTTCTCACAGCTTTGCAATTGCCCTAGTTTTTCATATCTGTATAATCTGAGGTTAGAAAATAAGGAAATGGTGCAGGGAAACTTAAAAGAACTTTGCAATAAATATGGATTATTAACTGAATTATTCTTTATTTTCTTTTTTTTTTAAAAAAAAAAAAACAACTGTTCTGTGATTTCTCTTTGAAATTACACTTTGGGTGCTTTTTTTCCTGGCTGGTTCTAGGGTACATCTCTCTACACAATGCATAACTTTCCTCCTTCTAAAGTTAGGAGCAGTCTTGGCATTTCTGGTTATTGTACATTTTAGGTGTGTATCTAGCTGAGAACCAAATCCGTTGCGATAACTGTAACATAAAGCTCCTCACTATAAGTCTTAATGAGTGCAAATATTTCACTTTTCAAATGTTTATAGTACATTTTGAAATATGAAGACAATGACTTGCATTCAAACATGGAACCACAGTGCTCTGTCTCCAGACAGAGGTCTCCTCTTTTTCTAAGCCACTGCCCACTTGTCACACATAAATCGCTGTTGTTACATACATGTCATTGTCAGATTATGGTTAAAGCTCACCAGTTAGTGGATCCAGCTCCAGTGGTTGCAAGGCTCATCCTTTGAGTTAGAGCTCATCACAGCTGCAACGGGAGTAGGATTTAACCTTTGAAGATAACTAGGGGGAAAAAAGGGAGGGGGGAAAAAAAAAGGAATAATTTTGTATTTATTCCGGTTATCAGACAGACAGGTCAAACCAGGCTGACTTCCAGGACAGACCACAGAAACCTTGCACCAAATTTTGAAAAGCATAAGTGAAGGAAGATCTCTCTGATATACAGTAACCTGGTCTTCCCTCCCTTCTTCAAACACCTGGGCTCCCAGTGTCCCTAACCAGCCTATTGACTGGGTCAGAAACACTCACAAAATACACTAGCTGCATTTTTCCCTCAAAACAGCTGCATTTCCCTGATGGATAAAATGATTGCTCTCCACACATGTGGTACTTTTCCTGGATCAAAGGTGCTGTAAGCCATAAAGGCAATCAGTTTTCATTATTTTCAGGTCTCTTTCGATCTGTCATGATTTTTACAACCCCAAAGTTCCTTGGTTTGCAAGAGGACCCCTCCAAATATGCCCCTCTTTGATGAACCCTCTGAAAAAAAATAAAGGCAAGCACATAAACCTGTTCCAAGCTTTCAGTTCAGTTTTTTGCTCAAGTCAAGAGGACATTCTCACTCAGTCAGATAATAGGTACAAGTTAACTCAAGCATTATAGCAAGTACAGGGTTAATTGTGTTCCTCATCCTTATTTAATGTAAACCAAGCCTTAGCATTGTAAAAAGGGAATGTGGGAGGGAAGGGAGTTACTCCTCTGAAGTGTAGGAAGAACATAGAAAAGGGAAATGCTCTTGGAGATAAAAGAGCCAGGCCTATGGCAGCACATAGAGAAAATGACAGGGAAAGGAGGAAGCAGGTGGAAGGTTTTAGATTTCAATTGAAATGCAGGACAATTCAGTGACCTGTGAGAACGTTCTAGCACTTTTCATGAGCCTGAGAATTTTTGCAGTTTATGTTTGCTACTCTTACACCTTATTGGCATGCATGGTGATCTCTGAATTGTGAGAGCCTTCAGCTTACAGAACAAATATTTTAAGACGGGTCTTAAGGTAAGGAAACACTTGCTTATGTATTGCTTGTACCATCTAGTCAGTTTGAGTGATTTCTGGAGTAGTTAAAGTGAATGATATTATACATGTAGAAAATAAAATAAAAAAGTAACTTTTTAAACAGCTTATCTGGGAATATTTTTCGTACATGCTATACTGCATCCTAGTCCTACTATCAAAATGCTTGAAGCCCTGTGTTGCAGAGGATCCAGAAAGGCCCCCTGCAAAAGCTTTGTGTCTGCAAAGAAAGATGTATTTGTGTGTATGTTTGTTCATGTTTATATGTTTATGTGCGTGTGTATATAGAACTCAGGTTCTCAGTCCTAGAATTATTCTCATCTTAATATTTGACCATCAGCTACTGTATTTATTTCTTGTTCTTAAGTATTTGTCAGACTTCTCTTTAGTTCTAGCCTTTGGATTTCCTGGCAGAATGGAGCTCTGATCCTTAGCTAGGAGAAGAGCAGTGTATCATAATATTGAAACCAGTAGGAAATTTGCCCAAAGACCATACTAGTGTAATGGAAATAACTTTAAGATCCCATAGATTTTTTTTATTGCAAATATAAGGCTGTGAAACACAGTTTCCAGAGTTTTCATGAACACTGACAGTGTAAGTGAAATTCAAATGGCCTTAGTTGGAAGAATTTAACAATTCTTTGCTGTTCATCTCCAACACAGAATCTTTTGAGATATATGTGTTTGTTCTTACAATACAACTAATTTTTTTAAAAGATAGTCATAACAAGCATCCAGACTATAAAGGAGTCATTTTACATAGGACTCAGCATAAAAGCTCACTGACTGCAAAAGAAACTTTAGCATGCAAATCTTCAGCAGTTTATAATTTAGGTAGCATCAAAGAGCAATCCAGCTTGTTTATATAAGAAAATTATCTTGAGATTGTTCAACATGACATGGCTTCAGCATATTGTGGATAATTTTATTTTCTTGCATAAAGTATTTTGCCAATGTGAACTCTGAAAAAAAATCATGGATGGGAAATGAATTGCCAAATCTAATCTTTGTTTTCAACTCTTTTTCTTTTCTTGTTTTCTTTTTCTTTTTTTTTTTTTTTTTTT
>JAAGAY010142248.1:0-30753 GCA_011801015.1 Ardeotis arabs
GGACAGGCTGAGAGAGTTGGGGCTCTTCAGCCTGGAGAAGAGGAGGCTCTGGGGAGACCTGATAGCGGTCTTCCAGTACCTCAAGGGGGCCTACAAGAAAGATGGGGAGAGGATGTTCAGTAGGGCCTGTTGTGATAGGACAAGGGGTAATGGTTTTAAAATAGAAGGAGGTAGATTTAGATTGGATATTAGGAAAAAAAAATTCACAATGAGAGTTGTAGAACACTGGACCAGGTTGCCCAGAGAGGTGGTGGAAGCCCCATCCCTGGAAACGTTCAAGGCCAGATTGGATGAGGCTCTGAGGAACCTGATCTAGTGGGGGATGTCCCCGCTCCTTGCAGGGGGGTTGGACTAGATGACTTTTGAAGGTCCCTTCCAACTCTAACCATTCTATGATTCTATGATAAGAAAAGATGGAAGTTTGATTCTCCCAGAGGTGATACTGAACTGTGGTCAACTCAAGCGATAATCTATCATGTGCGTAGACCAACACTGAGCATCTGCATGGAGACCAAATGCTGCAGCAAGTTTCTTATGCAGAGGCACAGTGAATCTCTCTTAGGATCACACTGAAAACTACTGAGCATCAATGGCAGATTAGAAAAGCTCCATATCTAGTCTATAGTAAATAATACAAAGTTACTGAAAATTGTTCATTTCCAACAGTGCTTAAAAAGAGAGACTGACATACTATGCTAAGTAACCTTGACCCGAGGCACACAGAGTATGAATGGCATTCTGAAGACTCTTTGGGCAGGGAGAGCTGATCTTGTCTGCACTAAAGCTGACATTAATACAGGATACAAGAAAGGGAAAATAAGATAGAATCTGTGAAATTATTAAAATTCCCATTGTTTATAGTCATAATTGCTGGTAAAGTCCCAAGCCTTTGTTATCTCATGCTTAGACCTTTCATCAATCATAGCAAAAATGTGCCATACCCCTGAAATCTGTCTGTAAGACTAAAATTACAGGTTGGAAATTATATCTCTATTTACAATACCTGCGTTTATATCTATGTGCACCATAAAGCCAAAAAGTTTAGATTGGAAAAAAAAAACAAAACAACTTTCTTCATACCCTTACTGCTGAGGCATATTCACATAAAACAAGTGAACTCAAAATATGCTACTAAATTTAGCTACAAACTTCAAACGAGTGTATCATGTATGTATAAAAAAGACATATGAAATATTTTTCATTGTTATACAGTAGTTTACCACTGTTTAGCAATATTATACACAGAGAGATGTACACTAATGACATGTAAGTATGACTCATCATGGCTTTTTTCTTCCTTCTCTAAATATAGGTTTGTAAACTGAATTTAAGTAGGCTTATTTTTTTTCTTTCTTCTCAAAACAGAAGCCAAAAAACACAGTGGTTTCCTTCCAAATAGTCATTCCTCTTTAATAATAAGATATAGCAAAGATAAAAAATCCCTCTTATTTAACAGAATATTAAGGCAGCCTTGCTGAACTGGATTATGTATTTGTTAAACTATGACTATTGTCAGTACTTTAACCACTCCAATTCAAATAGCATGAAAAACAAGAAAAACTTCTAATCTTGAAAATTCTGCAAAAAGGAAGGTTTCATGGAGAGCAGCACTGGATTCTGGAACTTATTTTTTATAGAGTATTCTTAAATTCATTCACAGTTTAATGAAGATTCCCTTAAATGTCACTGTCACTTATTCACTAGATGCTTTTCTGAGATCAGTTAAAAGGCTTTACCTCAAATGCTTGAAAGGTTAATCCTACATTGTAGTTTTCTGACACTGTTATTTTCCACACACATTCCTTCATTGGTCTGTAGTCATCAGGATAATTGGGAGACTGGATCTGGCCTTCATTTTTGTGGATTTCACCTCCACAGATAGCTGATAAAGGTATAAAATTCCTATTGTCAATAATGACACTTTCTGTTCCCCATGCCCAAACTAATATTTTTATGCTCCCCTTTTTAAAACTAATGATAAGACCTAAGAAGACTTAAAAACTCTACCAAGGGCATATTTTTGAAAACACAATCCATGTAAATCACTATACTTATTTCAACTAGCAAAACTAATTCAGCATTTCTAATGGTTCTAAATATATCTACAGTGTTCAGAAAGACTTCGAAATCATTGATAATCTGAATGTATCCATTTTATAGAATATCTTTAAAAGATCAAAATAATTAAATTTTACTTTTTGTTCATCTTTGAAGTACATTTAATAAACATTCTTCATGACTATTTGCTAAACTTTAGCAAGACATACTTGAGAGAGAAAACTAATATTTTATAATGATCTATGCATTTTAACCTACAGATTATCACTTCCATCTTATACTTGATTTGAAGAAACAGCTAATAGAAATAAAAAATATTTTCAGGAAAAGTAAATTCACTTTTTCACGGTCCCTACTGATAATCATGTAAAGATCTGTGAATACCAGTTAAATCATACTGTTTACTATTATAGAGTCAATATTTAAGAAAACAGGCCCTATTTTAAACAGGTGAATGTTGACTTGCTAAAATGTTTAGTGGGTGGAAGCGTCTCTATTAAGTAATCCCAGAGCAGATGGAAAATTTAAGTCAGATTTTTCTGAAGAATAAACAGAAAGTACTCAAAGAAATCTTTCCACACACTAAGCACAAGAACATGCACATTTAGTTAATCAAATGACTGGCAAAAAAGTGCTTATGAATATTATCACTGGTGTCACCGGAAAAGAGGTCATCTGAAATCTGATCACAGATTTCTGAGTTTCAAAATGTCTTGTCTAGTAAATTAACACCTACTGTCTCCTTTAGTAATATTGATTTCATATTAGGCTATTTTTGACATCTTAAATTTTTTTGTAAAACATCCAAAGGTATCCAGTTAATATTTTTCCTCCATAATCAACTCATTTTGAATGTTGTAACAGGTTTACCTTCATAAATTGCTGCAAAACCTTTCCCAACCCAGTTGCTGCTGCTGCGGAACTCGATCCACATCCTGCTGTCGGAGGATGCGAGGACTTCTGGCAGTTTGTCACCACAAAACCTGCCTAAAAACATGCAAGCAGTAACTGCATTTTCTGCTGCCCCTGAAGCCATACGCTGCAAACATTTATACAAGTGTTTAACATTATAAACAGGAGTAGTATAATGAACTCAGTGGAACTATTCACATGCTTACGGTTAAGTACATGTGCTTCTGCAGATCAGGACACAAAGATTTTGTTCTAAAGCTTTCAGTACTTCTTTTCATTGCAGTCAGGCTCACAAGCCTAAGTATAAAACCTTAGGGGAATTAAGTAGGAAGGTTATTGTTATAGATTGTTTCTATACATACAAACCTGGGCATTTTGGAAGGGGAAAGTGAGTACTAATCTTAAGAGAGGAATGTAACCAGGTCACAGTAATAATGCTCATTTTGTCTAAGGATCGAAGAGATTTAAAGACTAACATCCAGTTGACCCTGGACTATATTATCCTCCTAAATTCAGCCTAGGTAGGTGAAATTTCTCTTTGTATAGGTGATAGAGAAGGGAACAGGAGGAAAGGTGCCTAGTCTTAACTGTTTTTTCTTTCTTTTCTTAATGCTAAGAAAATAGGCACTAGTGTTAAAAAGTTCTCTTCTTTATCTACTTCCCTTTTTCTCTTTTTTTGTATTTTCTTAATTGTAGCTGTTAGTATGCTAGCAAATAATTTTAGTCTTCATTCTAAGAACAACAAAACTGACCCAAGAAGTTGGAGATGTTCATGTTTCTTATGATCTGAAATCCCCAGTTTCAATCATAGAAGATCACTGGATGTTAAACCAAGCCTTTGGATTGGGCAGTGGCATTACGGGATGTGAAATCTCCCCAACAACCCTCTGAATTAAAAAAAAAGGATGGCTGCAGCTTCCTGCATATTAGTCACAATTCTAAGGCTTAATTCATTATTGCTTTGCACATCTTTGCAAGCGCAGAGAAGGACATGCAAAGAAGAAACAGAAGTAATCTTCTATTCACAATTTTAAAAGTACAGGAACAGAGCTGATAAGTAGAACTCTACAGTGGGTACTCTTAACTATAGTGCATGCGCTCATCACCTGCTCTGTGGATTTCCCATCACACGCTCTACAGATTTGTCTGCATACTATTTTCCCATTTCTGTAAACAAAACAATGTCAACTTCATATTCTAATATGCAAAAGCAAAGCAATAAGTTGCACATTTTGTAGTTTTCATCTTTCCACACACGAACTGAGTAACAGCTATCTGTAATGAAAGGAAGGCTTGAAGCTGGAAGTAAAAAAAAATTACTTATTTGAGGCCATTTAGTGGTTTTTTTCCCATCCCCAAGTTTAGACACTTTCTAGACACCTAAAACCCAAGAGGTTTGTTGTGAGTTTAACAGCAAGCAAGTCCACTGAACTGAATGAGTGTGGTAATGATGGACAGTGCAGTATTCAACAGTTGCGTACCAAGCAGAGGTGATTTTCTCCAGTAGCCATCTCTTACTTCAATATAGTCGTACCAACAGAGACTGCTCTTGTAAAGGTCCATGGTGGTGAAGTTTAAAACAATCTGCAGAGGAGAACACCCAATTAAATCACATGTTGTTAATATTAGAAAATGATCACAACAACATTCTGCAGATCTGAAGCCAGAGATCACCTGTAAGAGGATTGCAATTGCTTAGACACTCAATTAACCTCCCCTCAATTATTTCTTATAGTAGTATAGAAGTTGTTTGGGAATATTAAAAGTTTTTTATGTAATCTTACATATTTGACCAGATTCAAGACAGACTACTCATGTTTAATTGCTTACAGGGAGCTTTTCATTGTTAGAAATAAAAAATTGAGAATATTAGTAAGATAAAATAATGTGTTAATATAATTTTAAGAATGTTATTTGATAATTCTCCTCCTTTTTCTTCTTCATCCCACTCTGACTCTAATCAGCACAGCTGTAAAAAAAAAATGGTTTTTTTTTTTGTGTTTCCTTCTACTACTCTTTTGACAAGATAATTTACTTTCAGACAAGTTAAATATTCACAATGGTGGACAGTAATGCTGAAAGCAATACCACTAAAACAATTGGTACGTAGTCCCTTAATGATGCTTAATGAAACTATAATAAGCTTTCTATATGGAAATCTGAGTTCTGTGGATTTCTGGAATTTCTGAACTTGGACTCCTAATTTTACTGAGTACATCTGTAAATAGGCATATTTTCAATACATAATATCAGGATCACCCTACACCACTACATTATCCCACTTTGGTTTAGAAATACTAATCCTCAATTGCCATAAACTTACACTTTTAACATAGGAGTAGAATTCATACTGGATCACAAGATGGCACAATAGCAACAGTTTGGACCCTAACTGACTGGGACAGTCTTAGCATCATGGCCTGCAATTTCAGGGATAAGTTCAAACCAGAAGATTAAAAATCATTCATCTTTTATATTATAAAATAATTTCCAATTCATACCCTTTCATTGGATTTAGGTGTATTTGGAAAAATAATTAATCTTCTTCCAAATCAGTTCCTCAATGTAGATTAATAAATATTTCAACCTCACTAAAAATCTTCTTTACTCACATCTGAGCACAGAAGTGGTTTTATTTTTGGCTTTGATCCCAGGAACTCACAATGAAAACCTGCTATTATAAAGCAAACATGAATTGCTGCACAGTAGCAAATACCTCACACTGCAAAAATATATCTCCATAGCAGCCTCTGAAGCAGCTGTGAGTGTCAGCTGAAAGGAGAGGAATTTACCCTTAGTCCAGCTGCAAGGAGGAAATGTAACACCATAACTGGAACAACGGGCCCTGACAGTTCGATGGGATGGTTTACTTCCACCTCCGCTGAAGGTACCATGTATCTCTCCAACCACAACATAGTGCAATATTAAACCAGAAAGGCAAAACTTTTTCAGATTGATTAAATTTAAGATAAAAAATATTAGCTATTGAAGGAAGCTAATTTAATAAAACTCAGTAGTTTGGACACATAGGTGGTAGAGAGTCACAGTAAGGCTCTTCTCCAGAAAATGCAAAATGGAGACAATCTCTCATAGCCAAACACTATACGTCTTAACATCAGGCTAGCAGAAGCTTTGCTTTCACCTATTTTCCATAAAAAAAAATAACTAAGTACCTCCATATAAGCAATTACATTCTCAAAAATCTCTTTGGTTTTCAATGGAGAATGGGAAATTTACTTCATCCTAAAAGCTGTATCTTCCCCTGTCCCCTAGAGCTGACACTACTGACTGTTCAGGTGGAAGACCAAGCTCACAGGTGACTCTATTCAGCTTTCAGCTTTACTACCACCATGCCATGAGAAACAGAAAACATCTGTAAGGCTGCACATAAAACCCAACAGCCAGAAGTCCTGTACTGTGAGGCACATTATGCTGGCAGCCACAGCCTTGTGGGATGAAGGTATGGGACACAAAGCGTGCCAAGGACCATCAGAACAGCACTGAATAAATGAATACCTGTTCTGATGCTTGAGTATGGCCAAACATTTATATCCACAAGCTGCTGCCACATCCACAGGATCTGCAAAAGGACTCGTTAAATGGCAGTCTGCCTCTAGCACTGCATTCTGCATGGGAACATCCTGCAAGCAGCTTTGGTACATTTTCAGTGTAGCAGATGCAACAAATATAGCCTGCCCTCTCCCTTTTGGCCCCTTTTTTTTCTGTGATTTTAGGGCCAGAAAGGGAGGCAATAATTTAGTTTCAGATCCATATGCAAAGAATGTCTGCTTCAATGTTAGTTAGATACTTTGAAAATATATTTAGATAATATAAACTCATGTCCAGGCTGCCATTGGTGCTCTGAATGATAAAGACCTATAACAATGAATAGTCATCAAATTAAATTGTAGGCTTCCTTCCTGAGCTCAGAGGTGAAAATGGACTAATCTGAAATCAGATACAATTGCTGTGCAATCCCTTCTCTTTTTTTTGCAATAGAAATCACAGCAGAAATGAATATATTTAAGAAAAACATGTTCCTTCTACTGAAAAGTTTGCAGTAATAGATATTCTAGTATCTTAAACTATTTTTCATGATAGATACCCTTTCCTTGAAGTCTGAAAAACAAAGTAAATTAAATTCTAACAAAAAAAACCACCCCAGTTTCAATTAATATATTGGATTATGTAGATGGAGGATGTGTTCATAAGCACATGATTTTAAAAGGCAATTAAATGCTCACCCACTTAATTATTCAATGAATTAGAACAAGAAAGACATTTTATATAGAAAATACATCAAATCAGTACTTTTAAAGCTAGAATTGAATGGGAGGAGGGAAAGGAGGGAGTGTTGCTTGCATCTTTTGGGAGGTTTTTTTTTTCTGTGAAAGTCAGTAAGGCAATCGTCCAGACAGTCCACTATTGAACTCCAATGATTTGCACTTTGAGAAATCCAAGATTTTATTCTAGATCTCCTATATCTCTGCATGTTCTGTGAGCTAGACTTTAAGACTCCTTTCCCATTTCAGATGTGGTTAGTCAGGTTAAGTAGAACAAACTTCAACAGCAGAGGGACAACCAGAATGATTTAGGTAAACACAGCACACACTTTGGATGCAGTCTCAGCAAAAGCAAGCACTATAATCTGAGTTTCTACCTAACAACCTCTGTCTTCAATCCAACTGTTGAGCTACATCTCTCTTCAGATGGCTCTCATTTTCCCCTTGCCAGTTTTTCACTTGGGCCTTGGTGGAGCATGATTTTTTTTTTTTTTTAATTTTGCAAAATAGGAAGAATGTTTTCTTTCCAGTGTTACTGAGAGAACTGACAGAAATTCTTCAATGTCTCACTACTCAGTTTCTAGACTATTGCACTACTTACCTAAAAATGGCATGCATCAAAGCATTAGTTGACATTCACTAGGTTACTGTGGTTGTGTCCATCCACATGCCCTCATGCTTCTTTTAGTCTAACGGCAGCACCTTCTGTTTTGACTTCCCTATCTTGTTTCCTGGGCATAGACTTCCCATGCCATTCATGGAAAAGGAACCTCACAACTCACCTCTTTGTTTCTGTCTACTGCTACACCTCTCAAACTTCTGGCTTACACACACCCAGATGTCTAACTCAGACTATTTTGCCTATACTATTCAGCCATTCCTATTTGTTCCATGTATAGAACAAACAAATGCACAAATATTATCAGAATTCCAAAGTCACCTACTTACCATGTTATTCTCCATGAGAAATATGCATATCTGGCTAAAAGTACAATCATTCATGTGCTTTCCTCCGCTTCAGTTTTTTATTACATTTCCAAGTGCTATTTGACTTTACCTCTGAGGATGGCAGAGAGGTCCTGTATATTCTCACATTCACACAGCAATTCTGTCTGTCCTTTGCAGACTGTTTCTTCTTCAACCTGTCCTTCAAATAAGGAGGCCTCACCAACGACAAAACTTTCATTCTTCTCAGCTCATTCACTTTGCAGTTCAGATTCCTAAACTTTTACTTTATTTTTTTCCCTGAGTTCCTCAACCATAGGGAGGTATCTGTATCTAGCCATACTACTTGAAAACCCTACTCCCCTCAGCAATCTTCTCATCCTTTTCCACTCATGTCCACCTCATCTTACCTCTGCAGGCAGAGGGGTTCACAAGTGGGACCCTTTTTCTCTACCCAGATGACATGCAGAGAGCTGGGTTAAGGTCAGGCTACCTTCCACAGCTGCCTAAGCTAACCCTGCTGGCTCTGTTGGAAGCAAGTTATATGGAAGCCACATCCTATAACTCCTCCACTGGCTCAGCCGCACAGAGTCTGGAGATCTCTCACCAGTCTAGCCACAAGTTTTCCATTTTTCATGACACAGCTGAAACATCAGATTTCTCTCTTTTCTGATTGGAAATTTGCCTTTTTACAAACCTTAGTTGCCAGGACAGAATTGGGAAAAGGATGGTTTTACTTAGGTGTGACCATGTAACTGTCTCAGAATGCTGCTATCTAACTGGAAACCATTAAAATTTAATGAGCTTCCTCAGTGGTCTCTGCCTTTGAAACTGTATTAAATAACCTTCACAGCCTTTTCTCACTCTGACATGCCAAGGTATCTGATGATACAGCAATTCCTTAACCTTGACCAGAATTCATTAGCTGTACATAGGCAGAACCCCCAGTCTGTCACAGCATGGTTTCTGGTTGGGAATGAAACAAGTATAAATATATTGAAAATTCTGATTTGCAATTCTCAAAGTATTAAATAGAGCTACAGACAAGTCAGAGCTTGCTCAAGGGGACAGGATGGCTGAAAGTCTTCATAGGAAAAACAATCAATGGGTATTTGTCAGCACAATTAAGGAATTATTGATTACACAGCAGATTCAGTTGTGCTACTGCAGCTTCAGAGAAAATATATTATACCTCCTACAACCTGCGATAAGAATGCACAAAATATATAGCAAACATCAGGTAGTATTAACAAAGTGTTCTGCAGATGGCATTTTTTTTCCCATGTCAACCAAGGATTTGTCCTATTTTATCATTCATGTAAAACATTAAGGAAAGTTGGAAAGTAATGTAACCTATTCAAAAAAGTAGATTAAAAAAAAAAAAACACTGGCACAGTTGCAACTTCCTATGCCAAGAAAATTTCTACACACCAGAAGACGGGATTCGTCCTGGCAAAGGGCATACTGTATTGCTAACACCATCCTCCCCAGAGATTTTTATGTGCATAGATATACTGTGTACAGCTGTTTACCATATAGTCTTAAATCTTGAGAGAAAGTAAAGGTGAATTAACTGCCTTGTGTTAGTAACAGGGACGCACACATTTCAAGTTGGGCTGGCTATGTATGCTGCCTATCAATAAAAGGAATGCTGCAGCCAGCACATACCACTGCAGTCCCATCCTTCATTGAATTTTCTGCCATCAAAGACCAGAAGTGTCTGTACTTGCAGAAAGCAGCATGGGTAGAATTGAAGTCCTCTAAACTATGCTTAAACAGCACAATGTTAAATCTCAATAAATAACAGACAAGAGCTAGACAATCTGGATTGATGCTTTTTCAGTTTATTTTTAGGTGACTGAAGTGCTCACTGACGTTTCAGAACATGATGTGATGTACTTATACATACTCTAACCTCCACACAATATTCTTGAGAGCTATCAGGGTCAAAGTAGCAAACAAAGGAACAAAAATTTAAATATATTTTATTTTCCCTTCATAATGTGAATGTGTTGTCATCATTTACTGAGAAAATTTGGGATCAAGCATCACGTGTGTCCAAGGTACTGTGATATATGCACTAGTTAAGATTTAGACCTCATTTCTGCTATCTGCTATTCACATCAAGTACTTGCTGCAAATAGGGTCCTGTGTTTCAAGACAGACAATATCCTATGGGAACAGCATGGACAAACAGATTTTTTGACATTAGAACAAATATAATTTACTTAATTCTCGCTGAACTGTATGGAAACTATGAGAACCGGAGGTTAGAATAGCGTCCTACAGACATGACTTGTCACATCAAATTTCAATTAGAAAATTGTGTTTAGACTTTTGCCCCATTTGGGGCAGAGGGTAGGATGGGAAGGGAGCTGGTCTTCTTACATTGCTCACAAAGACAGGGGCTTTCCCCCACTATGCTTTTGGTACAGTATAATACTGCTCCAGTGGTGGTTAAAATCTCAAAACATAACGGTATTACTAATACATTACAATTACATGAACGTCCACAGATAGGCTTACAGAAAGTTGGAGTATGCAATGACTACTTAAACATGACCATTTTCCAACTCATATATTGTTTTCAAAAGCCAATAATAATTGTAGATTAACCCTATATTTTTTTTTTTCATTTTTTAACTGAGTAACAGGAAAGAAACCTAAGCCATTTTTGTCATTATCACAGCGGTGTCTAAGAAGCAACACAAATAGTGGGGACATAAAATTACCTATCTAGATTAATTTGCATCTTTTGCGCAAACCTTCTCCTATTCATCTGTTTTCATTTGTTTTTCCCTGCCAACCTGCAGAGCCACCCACGCCCTCCCAGCACAGAATGTGTTTATTTTTCCTCCTGTCTCTGGCTCTTGCCCAGAGGAGGGCAAACGCTTTCCAAATGACTTTGCTTTCAGCCCCCACAGTGGTAAATGCTCCTACAGCTTCTTAGGATCTATTAGCACATCAAGAACATACATTCTTGGTGTCTACCTGACCTGAAAGAAATAAGGAATAAAGTAATCCAATCAGGGAAAAAGTATGTCCATTATGGATTTGGAGACCATTGACAAAACTGACTGAAAATGTGGGGGCAAATGCTGGATTTTCCTCTTCGGACTCTCTAGTATGAGGCTGGTGTTAGGTTCTACATTTCAGTCTTCAGGCTGTATTTACTTAGTATCAGCCACTTCACTTCTTGTGAAGAATCTTACATCCTTTTTGGTTTTTTTCCCCTGCACATTTTGTCTCAGGTGAAACTTGCCATTGCTCCCTTTATCCTCATTTATTTTGAGGCAGGCTAATATTTGAGCCAATACTTTCAAACAAGATTCAACTAGCACATTTTGAAAGTGTACACATGAAGAACAGGTTTTGCTTTCACTAGGATGGCACACTTCCCTCTCTCAACTGCTCTCACCAAACCAACACTGTTTTTTCCACTTTTGCCCCTAAAATAGATGCCCAGAAAAGTAAAAGTGTAGGTGCTAGAACGATACCAGGGAACACCTAAAATGACACTTTCGTGATCTCATTTTATTACTGTTTCACTTAAGGAAAAACCTCTCATTCACCATACTAAGAGCTTCCTTAGGCAGAGCCCAGCTATCAGCCCCACACAGCTCAGTAAGCTTGCCCAAGCCCATGCTGGAGAAGACAGCATCCAGGAGCCTGCGCTATCTTTTCCAGTTTTGCACCAAATTACCAACTGAATTGCAAGACAGTTTTGAAGAGATTTTATGATGCAAACATGCTGAGATTGAAATAATTACTTAATTTCACATGGAGAGCCACCGAACAGATGTAGTTCTAATGCCACAGACCAAAGGCAAGTCAATGGCACATAGTTCACGGTCCCATTTTTGTATAGTATACCATTGTTTTCAATTGTTATGCAAGTTTTAAACTTAAATGAAAAGCTTAAGAATTGTAGCATTTTATTTTGAAGATATTATTCAAGTTTAGCTGAGGGAATATTGAAATACCTTCTCTCCTGGGGTCACAGAGATTCTCCATATGCAGTGTGTGTAGGAAGGATAACCATTTGGAAATCCTGGAGAAGAAAAGTTGCCTGTAGATTCCTGCAGTGTTTCTCCACAGGCTGAAAGAAACAAAATACAGTAAAAATATAAAACTGAATGTGCCTAACAGAGAAAAAAATGTATCTTTCCAGTATCTACTCAGAATACATTTAAGTCACTGCAGATGCAGAACAGAAAACAAACTAGTTATTTTACAATTTATTCAAAACAATGATTTTAAGCCAGTCTGACATTCATTCCATTTTACACAGGATGTTTTTATTCCATGAACTATTTTGCTTGTGTGCTGTCTGCTGACATAACCAAAGTTACAACAGTCTTTAAAATGTCATTGCTGTCAATCAACTGCAAAATTATACATATAATTTTACTTTAGTGGGGAAAAAAAAAAAGTTAGCCACACCCTTACACACATCCTTTAAGAACCAAAATAAAACAAAAGCTGGCATGGCATGACTGGCACCACACTGGAATTTCATCAGTGGTTTCATTTAATTTAGTATTTTGCGCACACGAGAGACTGATTTGACCTTAAGTCTGTCATTTATATTGGTATAGAAAACTAAATCCTATACTCAACAAAATCACTTGCAACACTGATTTGTAGAGGTATGAGTAATAAAGCAAAGCAAATGTAAAGTCCTTGAATACCAAAGGCTTTAACATTCTTTATTATTGAAGCTTTTAGCATCCATATCTCACCTGTCAGTCATGCTACTAGCTGCTGGTGGACTAGTTAATAATTCCTCTTCTCACTAAAATATAGCATTAGAAGCTCCAGCCATTCACCACCACTAAAATTGATTCTGGTAGCGTGTCACATCTCAGTCAGTCATCTTTTTTGACCTTAATCAAGTCGTTTCACCCACTGATTTTGCAGGTGTGATAGGAGAGATGTGAATTTGAAAATATTATCCCATGACTGACAGTTCAATCAGATCTGCAGTGCTTTCAAATTACAGCACTACCACTGCCAGCAGGTGAACTACTGTATCATTAAAATCTCAATGAATTATAAATGATCTGGAAAATCTTTAAATAAAAGGGGACAAAGGAAGAGATTGTTTATGACAAAGACAGACAACACAGCTGTAAAGGCTGTCTTGTTAAAATGCGTCTAAGATGACAACTACACTGTAATATCAGGCATAAGCTACATTAAAGGCATTAAATATGCTCTCTGACACTGAAATGCTTATTGTGATGAGGAGAGAAAAGAAAGACTGGTGCAGCCTCCAGAAAATTCAATGGCTAAAGTCACCATCACCTCATCCCTTAGGAATGAAGCAGGAAAAAAGAATTCTTTTCCTCCCTTCATTTAAAAAAAAAAAGTGGTTTTATCTTAAAAAAAAAAAATTGCAGCCAGCCACAGCAAATGACACATGCACAAAAGGTATTCAGTGCTAAATAATTATTTCTGTACAAAGCTTTTTCAGTGAAAAGGCTATATCCATAATTAACCACCATTTATTTTTAACACAGTGGTGAATGCAAACTTAAATAAATTGCAGAGTACTGTACCGGGTTTCCCCAGCACTAGTGAACTGTATTGTAGCTTACAGCACATATGTAAAGCACCTAAGAGAAGGCCAAAATCATTGTCTTGTACAGAAGTAGAGGAAAGTAGAGCCCAAAGAGGAGATATCCTTTCATGCAGGAGACGCATGCGTGACTCAGATCTGTGAGGATCCCAATATTCCACTCACCACTTTTGGAGCCCTCTCTTGTTCTTCCTCTCACATGCAGCTTCACTGAGACTACACTGCACCAGTGTACTCTCACAAGGCATATAATCACATTTCAAGCTTTAGTACATCTTTTGTTTGCTCTAGCTATAGCTATTTCACCAGCACTAGAGTTACTAAGTAAGACTTGAGCAGATGACACACACACGTAATGGAGAATGCCATTTGTCCAGTCTTTTCTGCTCACATTGCTTTTTTTTTTTTCAATTAACTGCAACTTCAACTCACAAGTGTTGATTATGAAGTCATGCAATGCACATGCCCACATAATGTGAAGTATGCAAGCAAATAAAACACTATGAAGTACGTGGGAGATGTCAGTTCAAATCAGCCCTGCAATTAGCATGAGGAGAGCAGGAAGACCCTGCTATAACTACCCCTTAATTCTATTAAATTCCCTAAATTACTCCATTATAAAAGTAAACACATCAATGAATTAAGCATAATAGCTTTACATTTTTGAAAATATTGCAGAATTTTTCTCTATTACACAGAGTGCAGGATTACTTTCTCTGGAATATTAATAACACTCCATGCTCAATAAACAGAAGTTGTACATAGTCTAAAAACTGTGGATTTTAAGTGGCAAAAGCTGCTGTGAAACAATTTATTTTTCTAGGAACTATAGAATAAAGCTGGTTAATACAACAATTTAATTTATAACCATATTAAATGCCTGGGAGCACTCTATCAAGTAAAAATTTTCATCGATATTTCTGAATTTAAGGAAAGCATAAGAAAAATTGTAATAGGGTAACTTCTACTAAGAATTAACACAATTAGAATTTATAAAATATGTTAGGGCTTTACATTTTTCACCATATTTACCACTGAATTTAAAATTCCTGGTTGCCCAAGGGAACTATAACAAGAACAGGTTAAACCAATCAATTGTTGAACTAATTATCTATGGGATCTGAGTTCCAGGCCGGCTTCCAGAGCCGCTGCAGACAGGGTGATATTTGGGCATTTCTTGTTTAAAAGCAAATTCCTTTGCAGTGGATCAATGGTAATTGAAATAGTTAAAATTCTGTTCCTAGAGAATATAAGGGCTTTTTTTTCTGTAATTGGATGGTGACAACTACTGGATTTGTGATTAGGCTTATAAAATGGTATATTATAAATATTTGACTGTGTGACAGTCCATTAGCAATGCATCCAGGTTGGGAAAGAAATGTAGAAGTAAAATGAGTGGCAAGGGCCACTTATTTAAATTTCCTAAGAACAAATCTTAATATATTTCATACCACAAGAAATTAGTTACAACTTCAATCTGCTTCATAAAGCCTTTATAAAGCATATTTACATTTTTACTCCATTGTTAATCATTAACATTGCCAATGTTTTCTCTAATGCTTTCCCCCTCACTTTCAAATGTCATGCCTTACATCAATTTTACTAGGGTAGACCACTTGCAGAAGCTCTCCCCACATACACACTCCAACCAAAACAACAATCTCCTGTCTGTTTTACAGCTTGAGAAGGTTAGACTTCTGATAAGCCTTTCTCTGGTAAGGAAAGGGAAACTATTTTTGCTTCTCCTTGTAAAGATTAGCAATAGGAGCAGGCAGCAGGTAGATTATATGCTTATATAAAGCAATTTTTACCAGTGAACTCAGCAGCAGTGTTTAATTACACAGCCTGTGTATAACACCTCTCTGGGCTGGCCTACACACACAGTCAACTTCCGTTAAGGATCACAGCGAAATCTGCAAATGACAAAGCCCAGATCCTCCAGGACACTTAGGGAACCAACTCTTGTTCCTTTGTCCATAGCACTAGCAAATACATACTGTCATATACAGCTAATTTAAACTCACACTTTTCCAAAGAGAATTAAGATCTTTAGTACTTTTTACTTAGACTCAAGTCTGTACAACTATACAAATATGGCATATACAGCTGTCACAGACCCCTAAAAATATCTATTGGTGATAATGTACTTGTTAAATCAAAAACTTAAATCAGTTTACTACAACTCAGTGTTTTACTGTTTACTTGATTCCCTTTTATAGTTACAGGGAAATGATCTTAATCTCAAAACCTTAATCCTCCTTATGTACTGAATAAAGGCTGACTTTCAAGGGTGAACACCCTCTTCTAATCTTATAGAGGACAGCACAAAAAAGAGCCAGGCTAGGTGTCCTTCATCTACCCTCTTCCACACATACTGTCACAGATGCTGGCAATTTGGAAATTTGCTGAGCTTCTTCCATCCACCTTCTCTTCCTCTGAACAGCCTTCTCCTGCCAGTCTGAGCTTCCTTTCCCACCTGTTATTCAGTCCCATTCTACCCACTTATTTCTTGTCCTCTCTTTCTGCCTAACAATATCCTTCTCCATAATTTCCCTCTCTTATTCTCTTGCTCCTGTAAAACTACATTTTAAATGAACTACGATTTCTATACAGAACTATAAAAGTAGGCCTGTGTTTAAACTTTAGTAGCTACACCAGAAGAAAACATATTCTATTACTCTATCAGACAGTCTGTAAATGATTGTAATGATTATACTTCTGATTTTCTGAAAAGAATAATGTGATCATCATAGTGTAGAGCAATAAAATCTCTGACACTGTTATTTTGATGTAATGATTATACATCTAGTCTTGAAGTTCAAGATCTGTTCTCAAATGCCACGACACTCAAAGAAAGTTCAAAATAAGATTGCAGGAGAAAGACCTTAAATTTATTTGCTTGCTTTCTCTTTATTATTCTATCATGTAACAATATAACTCAGTATTAAAATGCTGCAGATTCCTATCAGAGGCCATGTTTTCCTTTGACAAAAATCCTAAGAAAAAGTTAAAAACAATTCAAAATTGCTGTTGCTAAGGCTATTGAGTCCTGACACTTACTCAGCTGTTGAAAGACAAGTTATCAAATCTCACGCCTTGGCTTCACCAAGCTCAAAACTGTTTGTCAGTCACTAAGTCTGTTCCTAAATAACAACCCTGAATGTCTCAACTAGCTAAAACAACCCAGGAGGCTCAGCTGCCTCACTGCTGTGAGGATCAACTGTATTCTCCAGAAGCCCTGAGCTCAACTTTGTATTCACGGGCCCCAGAAAACACTGCAGATTTCTTGGACCAGAAGCTGCTTGCAGGAGGAGCTAGAATTCCAAGCAAAACATGCACAGTAGGAAAAAATCCTTTATCAAAGAAGTGTGCATCTCTGGAAAATACTCCTTTATTTAAGTTACTGCTTTCTGTATTTTCATTGTACTACATTTAAGGCAACACAAATGAACACGAGACAATGCAGATGTTATTAATGTTTGAAACTGCTGTTTTATCATAAGCAGACATCACGATTAACATCTTTTGTCTGAAACAGGAAATACAGCACACCTCCAAAAACAACAGTGTCAGAGATTTTATTGCTATATACTACGATGATCACGTGATTCTTTTCATAAAGCCAAGTATAATGTCTGAATTTTCAGTCTCAATATTTGCTAATATTGGAAAATGTATTAGATCACAAGTACCATGTAATTTTCAGATAGTTACTTTCTCTATCTGATGTTTTAGTTTGTGCTGTATTATTCAGTTATGCAGCTTCTACTAAAAATATTAACTGATAAAAATAGCATGTTAAATAGTATGCTACTTAAAATTTGTAGCAAAACCTTCTGCTTTTTTCTCTCTTAAAACTCACTTTCTTTTATGGACTGGCTTATCTATGTAAGTCTAGACAACCACCATATTTTATCCCATAGTTTGCTGGAGTGAAGCACCAGAAAAGGAGCATGATCCTGCAAGAGCATGATCCTGCAAGTACATTTCATTTTTATTATCTCTCTGACCCATGTTACTCAGTTCTGCAGAAAATACCTTACTTTAAAAGTGAACACTGTTGCTGAACAACTATGATTTTACAATGCCGTGAAACTAAATTTCAACAAGACTTTCAAGATATTGAAAGAATGAAAGCTCATCATTACACATTTTTATGAGTTATAAGAAAAGGGCATTTTCTCTGAACAACTATTTTAACATTAGCTCAAAAAGCACATTGTGTCTTTTTCAGTTGACTGAAAGTGCATGTTAGAGTATTATATACCCACTAAATAGCCTAGGCTGTATTTTTTTTTCCTTTCTTAAGTCAATATGATCATAAGATACTAACTACTTTCACAGTGGTTTTGATTCTGTAGAATATTTTTGTCTCTAAAATTTGTCTTTTATCAAAATATATCTATCCTCTGTATTTAAGAAATTGTTGCCCTCTGTATACTCTTATTAGAAATAATGCTGCCAAAAAGAATGCCACTATTCAAGTACTCTCTGTACCTAACGGAAAGAGCAAAAATTATTCCAAAAGGAACAGCTGTTAAAGAAAATATGTTAAAGTATTTTCTTCTCTGATAGGCCCAGAAGCACTGTGTATGTTCTTGGCATACAGAAGATTACGACTCAGTGTACTTACAGCACAAAGGAAAAGCTTATTTCAGCTGTACCATGTATATCAAATGTACATCAGATGCCCCAGATCTTCAGTAGATTCCACTGCTGCTGATACATATCTGAAGCAGCTCCATCACTTCAGTTCTGATTCCTTTTTTTAGTCCTTCTGTATTGATCAGGTGGTAAAAAGTAGCCATATATCTGACTTCTATCAGTTACTGAGACTTCATTAATTCCCATGAGGAGCAGGGGAGCTTGTAAAACCTATGTGGCACAGAGCTGGTATGTCTAGCCTCCCACAAGGACCTTGCTGGCAAATTCTGGCTGAGAGATGGCACTTCTGAACTGCTTTGGGTTAAAGGTTAAAACTGCTATTAGCCATAACTAGAGCAAGGAAATAAAAACCTTTTGCTTTGAGATTTCCACCACTCTGCCAGCACTTCGAGCAAAGAAGGAGCACTAGAGAACAACAAGAACCACAGGGTTGACCCTGGGTTACTCCAAACTTGCCACTGATGTCTCTGAGGCAGATAGCAACTCCACCCCAACGCTATTTTGAGATAAAACACTAACATGCATTGAAGTTATAAGATGCTATAATTACGCAGAAGATATTCAAATACTAAATGTACCTGTCAGAACTGCAGAAATTTAGTAATAAGATCTAACCACAGTTCATCCATTGGATGAGTTTACAACTTAATTGTCCTGGGTTGTTATTTTGTCAAATTTTCAAAAAATGTAACATGTTCAGAGTTGATTGCAATAATTTAATTCAATTCTTCTGCACTCTACTTGAATTCAAACAAAAAAGGACTCAAGTCAATATGCAAACCAGAAGTGACATTAAACATCTTTTTTTTTCCCTAGTCTTTAAACATCTAAGGAAAACAAAGACTGAAATATCATAGAACTAAGTGGTGTTTCATACAGTTTATCTTAAGTTATCCTTAAGTGCTTTGCATTCCAGAGACCTTACCTATAATATTTTTTTATGATTCAATTCTTCAACCGCCTATGTCAGTTGCCAACATGGAAACAGACTACTGAGCAGCTGACTCAAAAAAACTTATCATTCCTCTTGAACAGCAAGTCAAACAGTTGCTAATATGCAGGTTTTGTTTGTTTGTGGTGCAATACCTGGACATCTATACAGCTTTCTTGCCTGTGCAATATCTCCTTTACTTAGACGAGTACGCTGGCCAATGGCAGGTCGTATACCATTATCATCACGGGAAGGGAGAATGGTATCCAGAAACATGCCCCTAAAAAAAATAAAAATAAAAATAGACCCCCCAAACCCCTATCAGGTTTCTGTCATAAAACTGTCTGAGTTTTATGAATGTATAATGTTATGTTGTAAATCTAGAATTTACATTTGGCATAAATAAGAGGATAAAATGCAGAACTTTAAATTTAGAAAACGTCATAAAAATTCCTCAAGATTGGCAAACTTCATGCAAAGTTATCTAAAAAGAATCTTCTTTCAGTACATCAATTAACGTATCAGCTTTTATATTTCTGTTAGACAACAGGTGGGAAATATCTTACTGCTATTCAGACTACACAGGAAAAAGTCACTGCTGTTAAGTCTTTCTATATTGAAAAATTAATTATAACATTATATAAAAATACATACATTAGGCCCTTTCACAAAATTTAGTCAGAAAGTTCCTATTTCTAACAAAGTTTTTAAGGGAAGATTTAAAATCTGACTTACACATGTAAGAGCAGGTAAAGTCAGGCATGCATGCCAATCATTATTCTGTCAGGTATTATAACTGGTCTAACTCTACTCTAGCCACTGCTGCTTTTGAAACATAAATGCTTACTTGCTAGCCTCTGCTTGCTTTACAATCAAATGTATTAACTTACCTTATGAGATTTTTAATAACTTTTACTCTAAATGACTAGACGAAATAGAGAAGCATGCTTGTTTCTAATGTGCAGTTTTATTCAAAATTTCCCAAATATTTTGGTAGTCTCAAATAAATTTTAAAAGAATAAGGTACAAACTAAGTTCTATTATCGTGTTACAGAATTTGAAAATCCTTCAGATCCCATAAAATGGAAGCTAACAGATGAATATGTTTCTGTAGTCTCCTGTTCTTCACTTTTTTATACTCTCTTCTATACTTGTAGGTCTTTTACTGAAAGGTAAAACTAGTATTTTCAGGCATAATGTAGGTCCAAAAATGAACAAACAGGAAGGATCTTTTTAGTTAGGAACACTGTCTATAAATACAGATTGTTTTTTAAATTATAATAAATGAACCATTTTGAGTATTGCAGGTACATACTGCTCTCTTTACCCAGTCAGATTTCCTGTGGCATTTCTAGAAATTTTGCAAAAAATAAATCATCTCAGGATATTACTCTAATCTAAACACTGAAATAAACTACTCATGGCATTATTCAGTTTCTAGAAATAAGGGACATTATTATTTAAAAAAAAAGTGTTTGTATCTATAAATTACAATTTTATTTTCCACTAATTTTTAATACAATCTGAAAGTGATGCTATTCATATTTTCAAAAATATTAAAACAATCCTCTCTTAAATATCTTAGCACTTTAATGAGGGAAGAACCTGTAACAGTTTTAATACAGCATGAACAACATCGTTGTGTGTGATTAGAACTTTATGACATTTTGTGATTTCTACTACTTATCTTGGTGAATAAAGTCTAACAACAAACAGCTGGCAATATGCCACACTGTGCACAACTCATGGTTTCAAGATAAATCAGTGCAAATCAATACAGGACCTCAAGGATTTGCTGGTTGTTTTAAAACAGTATGAAGTAACAACCTCTTGTACCTTGGGGCAGGGCATGCCTACTCATGGCACTATCAGTTTTTGCCAGCTTGGAAAGTGGTGAGATCAGGGCCCATAAATCAAATTATTTTGATGTTGTCATTGCCCTAGGACTCTGGGGGGGTTCCAGCTTGTTAAATTACTCTATTTTATATAGGTTCTTATAATCTCTTCCTTAAGGTAATGATATCTGTAACTGGATTAAGTGATGTGACTAATATCTACCTCATGTGGCTCATTTCCATGCTGTTCCAGTGGTGAATTACGTGTATGCTGAACACATTCTTTGGTAGGACTTTTTTTTTTTTTTTTTTTTTTTTTTTTTTTTTTTTTTTTTTTTTTTTTTAAGAATATCATTTCTATTGAGAAGAGCAAGCTTAAGAAACTTGCAAAGACTGGTGAGGTTTCTGGTGGTCTTCAGTTTACTTCAGAGTCTCAGATTGTCCAGTATTTTTGCCTTAAAATGCATTAGTTGGACAAAACAAAAAGCTAGGCATGTAACTATTCAAACTAGCATTTTTTGTTGGAGGTTTTTTGCAGTTTCTTTTAATTTACATTACTCTGGTATTTTTAGAGAGTAATTAGCTGAACCATGTCTTGGTATGAAATATAACAGGAGCACAGATGAAAGACGACTCCTTCACTTATTCTCCAGAGTAGGACTAGCCTATGGGGACAGCTCATTGTACAGCTCCCCACAACCATGCAGAGTTTCAGAGCAAGCCCCGTGCAAGTTACTACGGAGTTGGGAATGGATCAGCCTGCAACAGGCCAGAGCAAAACCAGTAGAACTCTTCTTTATTATATGGTTTTGATGACAGTAGCAACCTGTAGAAACAATAGAGAAGAGGTTGCAGCCTCTGCTAGAAATGGTTGACTGCAGTCTTTAGCAAAGGCTGCGGCTTGCATGGTAGATGTCCTAATACCGTAACATGTTCTACCATCATAATCCATAGTTACTCAGGAGTAGTAAGGTAAGTAAGTAAGTAAAATGCATCAAAGGAGATTTCTCTTTAAGAGAATAGATCATGTTACACATAAAATTCCTAACCATTTCACTCGTGTTTTTTTGAAATTCAAGTTTTTGTGGAGACAAAAAGAAAGTGAGTATTATATGAAATAATGTATCCAGATTATCTTGTCTTAAAATCTAAAGAACTGAAGCAAGATCAAAAGGCTACCTTGAAACTGAACAGAAACGAAACGTGTTTAAAAATATAATTAAATTATTCTGACTTAAAATAAACAAACTGTGCTTTGATTGCTGTAAGAATACTATATTACAAGGGATATTTAAAGTTATTTTGGAATACTTTAAAAAACATAGTTCTTAGCATTCACAGAGAGGAATAGAATTAAAAGTCAAAAGGTATAACCTGAGACTCCAACCTTGAGAAGGTGTTCCTGGCATAGTGCATAATGCTATCAAAGTCGTATGGTTCCCCAAGGGAGTTCACCTCTCCAGGCTCCATCTTCAAGAAGTTGTATTCCTGACCTACGAATGTTGATAATTAGAGTTTCTTTAGTACCTCTTTTGAGAAGAAAAGCAAACATGAAAAGAAAATCAGCAAAGATTCTAACCTAATTACTCACTGACATTCATAAATCTTAGCCATTTGGGAGTAACTGTATGATTTTATTACCAAGAGGGAAGACGTCTTCTGAAACACACATCAAATTCCTACATGCAGCATTTAGAAAGACTCTTCTCATTCACCTAACCCATGCTATGTTGCACTTCATGCAGAATCTGTAAAATTCACTGGCTTGGTTCTTAATTCCAGAAATAAATCATTTTGATAGCAAAGACCCCAAAAGAATCCTCCTCATTGTAGACTCATTAGATTGGATACTAAAGAGACTTTGCTTCAGCAAAGGCTACTCTCTGAGCTCCTATGTAGTAATACAAACACTACAAACTCACATTTTCAAGGGCCAGCTGTTGCAACTTAGTGAAAGCAGAACAACAAAAGAATTATGCTTTGTGCATAATTCCAGACTATAAGATCTTTGTCCTAATCAAAGTATTAAGAGATGCACACACACACCCCTTACTCCAATTCATATTCCCATTGGTGTCTTGCAAAAAAGAAAAAAAAAAAAAAAAGTGCAGTGGCATTAACATTATTAAACAACATAATTTGCATAATATAACAAAACCCACATGTCTTGCTGGCTATGACTTCCTGATCTCATTTAGTGATCCTCAAGCTAATGCCACAACATAAGAAGTGATTTCAGCCAGAAACTAGGAAGAAAACTGAAAGAGAGCAGGAGGCTGAGTATGGCACTCCAGCTGATTTTCCCCACTGTAGAAAAAGCATAGAGGAAGAGCCCTTATAGCATCTACACAAGTCAATGATACAGAGAGAACATAAGGAAGGCTTTGATGCACATGCCCTTTCAGAACTTCAGAGACTCCTGGGAGCATGTACCAGCAGCCAGGCATCTCCCAAGTCCTAGTTGAGGTGGCAAAGATTTATTGCATCTCAAATCTATTTTGTTTTAAAACATTTTCTGTAGGAACACATAAATACTCCAAGTTATCATTGGACAATTTCTGATTTCACTCCTTCTTAAGCAGAGAATTCCCATAAGTCAAAATCTGTGTTTCACAAAGACCACGCACATTTATGAACACTGCAAGTGAAGCACACCTAGTTCCCTTCCACCTCTTTCACAAGATACAAGTGTGGGCACAACAGCTAGACTGACAAAGATGATAGGCATAGTTTAAAGTCCTCAGGTTCCTCAGATGCTTTGTCTCAGCAATGCCAAAGCCACTGGCTAAAGCGGCAAGCTCTGTAGGGAACAAGTAATTTGGAAACAATGGGAACAGTGCCCATCTTTGTCACAGATTCCAAGTTCTCCACTTACCTTCCAGGTCTAAAACTCTTCAGCAGCTAACAAGCTATTGACATGTTTCTACTTACCATTCAGTAAAGACTACAAAACTAAAGCCATTTCTCAGGCACAGAGACATAACTTTTAAAGGGCTATATGAGCAAAGTTTTAGACCACGATTACTATTTCTGTCCTTCTAGCCAATACTATTTAATGGCTTCTACTTGGCCAGATCTTTAGAAAAGATCATATTTTAGTTGCAGAATTTAATTTGTGAATCAGTTTGAGATCAGTCTAACTAAGAGAAACAGCAGATATAAATGCTGATTTCTGCTATTAAGTGTTCAGTTTTAAGAGATCTGAGCAGATGAAGGAAAGGCCAAAAGTAAACAGACTTTCCCCCCCCCCCCGCCCTAAATACTTATCAGAATATCTCACCAGGCTGGATGTTTTCTCTAATGATGGTGACATGGTCATCACGGTCTGGTCGTGTATGTTCATGCCAAAAACCTATCACATGACCCAACTCATGGACAACTATACCAAATTTATCACAGTTCTTGCCAATAGATATAGCCTGAGGACCATTTCCCCTTCGACCCACATAAGAACAGCACCTGTAATTAAGACACAAACACAGATTAAAGTTTTCATGCACATCTCTTCAAATCATATTGGAAATTTAGTTTAAATACGATTAAATATTATATTTTTTAAAATCAGCAGAACAATTTCTGCAGTCTCACGAACTCTATATCTAGTGCAAGAACTACTTATTATCCATAATACCTAATAAAGGACAAATGATTTTTTTTTTTTTTTAATTCAAGGTCTTCTTAAAAGATGCTAGCTATGATCAACACCTGTGGCTTTGTATCTTGGAATGACACAGGAACTTCTTTTCACCCAAAGAATCAATTAAAAAAAAGCTGACTGGAAGTACCATCTCACTCATACATATCACTGCTTTCTTGCCTGTCCTGTGCACACTCAAGAGGCATGCAGAGGGAAACTGAAAGATTAAGAAAAGGTAAGGTTTCTTCTGTGCTATACTTCTGCTGTGTATCTTTGACAGCACTCACCAGACTCTTGGTCACTCAGTTCTGATAAGTTTGCTTTATTTTCATCTGAAAAGTCACCCAACTTCATTAATTCCATCTATAAAGGGTGCAGAAACGATGCAAGTGATATAGTAGTCCTTTAAAAGATACACTTAGCATGCAATAGAAAATACAGAAGGAAGATATTCTGAATGAGATGCAGAATCCTGTGGTGCCACTGTGCAATCCCACCTCATTCTTTCTCTGGCTACGGGTGATACACAATGTCATTTGCAACAACAGTACATTAGGAGTTTGAACACTCTGGATACATGTAAACCATTTTTGTCTTTCACTCCTGTTTTCTTTTAATAGCAACCTTAGTCCCAGAAAGTCATATTTGCACAAGAAAAAAAAACCAACACAAACAACCCAAAAAAACCCATTTTGCAACTGCTCTTATGTTTCATTCCTGTTCCACTGCACTTCCATGATTCCAATGTAAACTTACAGAACAGAGATGCCCTTTTTAGCATTCATACTGTCAGCATTTATCTGAGATGCCTGCTTTTTGGTTAGAAAAAAAAAGTCTGCTGACTATGCTAGCAAAAGTAGAGTAAGGAGAGTAACACAAGCCCTACCAAAATGGAAGACAATTTTAGGTTTCATAACCTGATTCTCTGTCACCTCTGAGGATCTTAAATATTTCAAGTCAGCATTATATTCCCCAATAAAAGCCTGATTTCCCAGCTCTGCTCTGTAAATTCTGCAGTCTGTCAGGTGGAATGGAATTGTACTGAGCAGATCACTGCCACCTCCACTCTCTCCCTCCTCCCGTGTTTTCTGATGCAACATTTACACGGCAAAATACATTTGGTCCTTAAGGAGGTCGATGCTAGTGTGGAGAATGATCCTATCCTTCATATGCCTCTGTGGGTAATAAAGGAAGAGCAGCTATAAAAGCAATACTGATCATGAATTAAATTCTACATACATTTTCTTGTTTCTCCTTTTCAGGTTTTGTGGTGGCAAAGAGACTTTTCACTTATTAACTATATTAACACAAAATTACTATTTACAATACTTATAATGTAGAAATATTATTACAAACACTGATAATAGTAGTAATAGAAAAACTACTGTAAGACTTGCCCTAAAAATAGAGCATAGGTGATAAAAAGTAGCAACAGATAGCAGAAATAAGATTAAAATAAAAATTTAGAATAGTTGCACCATTTTGTCTCATGACTGCACAGTGGATTTCACCTTTGCACCCGACATGCTGACATAGTTTTGCTTAACATATTTCTCAGACTGAATGTTTGCAGAATAAATATGATTGTTACAGGTGAACATGCAAACATAATTAAAGCACTACAGCTATTTTCAATATCACTTTTACCCAGGTTTTTATCTTGCACTAGTCACTCAACTATTTGAATAAGTTTCTATTGCACAATAAGGAAATTATCACAGTTCATACACTCTCTTATTCACTCATGCTCACCCTGAGGAGAAAAGTGTTTGGACCCTTAAGAAGGCTTGAAGGTTTTGTTGGTTTGTTGTTGATTTTGGTTGTTTTTTTTTTAAATCTCCTCTACAGTGTTATTTACTGTCCCATCCAATTAGAGAGGAAATGCTGGAGTACACACTGTACTCTGAGCCAAAGGTAGTAGAATTAGCAGTAGCTCTTCATTCTCAGAAAAGTTCATTAATTTAAAAAGCCATTAAAGACCTTCTACCTTCAGTATAGAATTCCCAATTCACTGTCACAGGCAGCTGCTTTGAGTACACCAAATAAATTTTTCAAACACAGTTCCTAGGTCTCAGACTTCAAATCTTTTAGAAAACATTGTTCCTTATCTTTGAAAACTTTGAAGTAAAGACTAAGATGTGGCATTTGCCTTGGCAGTCTACAGGAAGCCATGGCAGAAAACCAAGAATCAATCAGATGAAGTAATCCACATTCTGTGAACGCATGTCACCATTTCCATATTAGGTGAACCTAATGAGTGAGAGCTTCCTACCTATGTTAAGGTCACGTACATCATTATGGTAAGTATGCTATACTGACCTTAACTTGTGCAGAGTTAAAATGCACTGACAATGCCTGATGCCTGTTTTAAAAATAGAAAAGCATAAAATGCATGCAACCTGTGAAATTTCACATTACTGACTAATAAATATGGATAAAATGCCATTGATTCTTGCGTGCAGCTGGTTGGAAGAGACCTCTGGAGGTCTCCAGCTCAACCTTCTGCTCAAAGTAGAGTCAGATACGAAGTCAAACCAGGGTTGCTCAGGTCTTTATCCAGTCAGATCTTTAAAATCTACAAGGACAGCATAGCCCCTCTGAACAACTTGCTCCAATGCTTGGCTCTCCACATTGAAAATTTTATTCCTTATAGGCAGTCTGATTATCTTTTTCTTCAGCCTATATCTGTTGCCTTGTGTTCTCCCACTAAGCACCACCGTGAAGAATCTGGCTCCCTCTTCTTGTTGCCCTCCCTGTAGGAACTGGGGGGCTGTTGCTAGGTCTCCCTGAAGCCACCTCTTCTCCAATCAAGCAAACACTGGACCTTCAGTGTCTCCTCACAGGGCAAGTGCTCCAGCTCCCAAGCATCCTGGCAGCCCTGTGCTTAAGTCCTTCCAGGTTCTTAACTTCTTTCTTGTACTGAGAGGCCACAACTGGATGTAGATTCTATCTGTAATCTAGTAAGTGGAGAGGAGACAGGGTTGACCCCTTTCCTTGAGCCATCAGCTGTGCTTCTGTTCATACAGGCCCAGACACTGTTGGCTGCTCTTCTTGCCACGGCCCATGGCCAGCTTCTGCCCAGCTCACTGCTCCATGGCTTTCTCCACACAGCTGCTTCCCAAACAGCAGTGCCCAGCCTATCCTGCTCTTCCTTTGCAGGTGCAGGGCTTTGCATTTGCCCTAGCTGAACTTCATAAAGTTCCTGTTGGTCAGGTCCTCCAGCCCACCTGAGGCCCTCTGGGTGGCAGCTCTGCCACTGAGCCTATCATCTGGTCCCTGTCAACTTGGTGTAATCTGCAAACTTGATGAGAGCATGCACTGTCTCCTCTTTGTGAGTCATTGCTAAAGATGTTAAAAAGGACAAGTCCCAGGACAGGCCCCTGCTATTCTGCGCTTTCAGTCACAGTTTGAGTCCAAGCCATTAACCACAAACCTGCAAGCCCAACCACGCAACCAGTTTTAACCCATCCAGTTTTCCATACAACTATAGTCCTGCAAAATAGACCTGGGAGAGTCAACACATTTAAACACATTTGTTTAAATCCTGGAATTTAATTTGTAATTCAAAATCTTTATGATCTGAATACAACACACGTTGGTAGTGCAAGAGATTCATAAAAATAAAGTTAGGATAATAAAGCATAATTATGAAAAGGCAAAACAAATTCTTTAGTTTAAAATACTTTAAATGTTTTTGCTGAGTCTGCATGTTTACCCCCATGTGGAAACTCTAAAGAGAAAAATTGCAATGCAGAATTAAAGAATATTAATCATTATTTATAGCTTAAAGTAAATCGATAGGTTATTACGACTGTAGGTTGTAAAGTACTTAATACAATTTTAATAGTTTTAACATGCTTATGTTGTTGACTTAACATACATTACACGCTTCAAGTAGTAAAGATATATTTGGTGGCTTAAAAATTTCCATATATTTTAAATATATTTTTTGCACAGAGATACTTTAGAGACAAATGGAGAAAAAGGAAAATGTGAAAAAATAATAATTAATTATTCCAAATAGTACCCTCTACAATGTCTCCAGCTCTGCTTTTATTGAAACTATTCACAACAGGGGCAAAAGAATAAACCAGGAATTTAACTACAGTCTATCGCTTCCTGTCCTTTTCATTTAATTTGAACCAAAAGAGGGCTTAACCTTTTAAGGCTCTGCACTGTATCTTGGAAAAGGTCAGGCAATAGCAGTATAACACATTAAGAAGTTATTAAGACAATTTGTTTTTATAAGAAAATATGGTAAATAAATACTTAATTAACCAGTTAATCAAATATAATTAACAATACCAAAAAGTTGATTGTTTCTTGAAAACAGAGGTGCTTAAGATCACCTCTGAAAGCTTTTAGTGGTATTTCATAAATCAGATTTTTGCAAGGTGTTTGCAAAAAACATAGAAAGATGTTTGCAAAAATAATTTGATATTTTACTATTATAGTCATAAAAAACATGAGAGGTTGAGCATTTTCCAATGTGCGTAGTGACTTTGGGTACCTCATGTGACACATTTGAAAGATGTTTTCTTTTCAGAAGAGAATAAAATTAACTACAATCTTTTACATAGCATTTCTTTCAGTTGTCTGAACATCTAAAACCTAACACATTAGGAATTATCTTTTTTAATGCTGGCATACTCCTAAAATCAAGCAGCCAGATGAGTATGGTAATTCCCTTACAATGGTTACTTAACAGATTTCAAGTAATTCCCAGAAATTATAAACAAATTTATTGAGTATCTCTTTGCATGCCAAAGAAAACTAGAATTAACACCAAGTTTTAAAATAACAGCAGGAATGCACACTCATAGCAGGTTATTAGGATTTGCTAGGTCATGTCAAACACACGAGATTCATCCAGTTAAGCTACAAGACCCTGATCACTTCAACAATTGCACTGAGTCAAAGGGTAAGGAAAACTAAAATAAATAAATCTATGAAATAAATTAATTTGCAATATCATGGGTTTAACCCAGGTGTGTTTGGCAAAAAGACCACAACCTCTCTGGCTGTATGAGCACTTGTCATGCCCCTTAAATTGAGTCAACTAGCAGCTTTTAAACCTCCTCATCTCTTTAATCTTTATTGCACCAGACAGCAGCTGGAGACAGTATCTATTTATGAATCTTTAATTCCGTTTAATCAGTCTAGCTGATCAATGATGGTGAGCAAAGAGAAATAAATGACAGAGAGAAAGTGAAATGACTGGAACTATACATTCATTCTTTTAAGTAATACTATTTCATAGCTACTGTCAAAAATGCTCTTGAATGAACATGAAGGAAGAGAGAATCAGGTAGGGTCAATGTTGCACTTCTTTAAAAAGCTGCACTCTTCAGAATGTGCTAATATAAAAATCCTCATAGACCACACCATCAGCTTGCCATGGTACTGACTGTATGGAGTTGTGGATGAAAAACTGCAGAACTTCATAAGCATACTAGGACTGCATATCATCACCTGTATGTTACACAAAGCAAGATAAAAGTTCACAAAATTCATGAACAAAATTTCACTCAAGAAGTAGAGGTTTTTTTCTTGGTGAAAAAAACACTTCTTTCAATCACAAATATAATTCATTCTGTACAAAGGAGATATTGGATATGATGAATTTGCATATTGTCAGGGATCAAGACAATTGTGGTTACTAAATGTTCTGATTCACTGGCTGGAACAGGACAACAGAGGACCTGTTGTGATGGCAGAAATGGCTACTGCTTCTTCACCTGCTGTATGGAGGTGACGACCTGTGTGTCAGTTTTGTTTAGTGAGGGGAGGGCTGTGGTGGCAGTAAGAAGCTGCTAGAAGTTGTTTCCCCTTTGTCTGGTGGACTCAGCCATGCCTAGGGCAGACCAGCTGCTGGCCAGGGGCAGCAGAATGTTCCCTGATAACGC
>JAAGAY010142249.1:0-23940 GCA_011801015.1 Ardeotis arabs
TGAGGAAAAACTTTTTCTCCCAAAGAGTGGTCAGGCACTGGAATGGCCTGCCCAGGGAGGTGGTGGAGTCGCCATCCCTGGCAGTGTTCAAGAGGCGGCTTGATGAGGAGCTACAAGATATGGTTTAGTAGCTGTGGCAGCAATGGTAGTGGGAAGACGGTTGGACTAGATGATCTTATAGGTCCCATCCAAACATGTGATTCTATGATTCTATGATAATTTCCCTAATCCTGCTGGCTACGCTATTCCAGGTACAGATCAGAGTGTGGTTGGCCTTCTTGGCCACTTGGGCACACTGCTGGCTCATGTTCAGCTGGCTGACTAGCCTGGGAACAGAGGAGCTGAGCCATTACTTCATCCTATCTTTCAAAACCACAGGTTAACAAAGAAGGAAAGCCTATACATGTTTTCTGAAGTCTACAATTTTAAGTTAAATCTGGTTAATTATGAGTTAAATCCGTGTAGATCTTCCAAAATAATTTTCCCTTGCTGTCTATTGATAGCTAAGCTGAGTACGAAGACTGCAGTCCTAACCTGAAGGATACAGAGCTGTGCAAACAGAACAAACAACTAAAGTAGCAGGCTACTGGTCATGAAAAGACCAGAGTAATCCATGGCCTCATGTTTCCTTTTGAGTAGGAAAAAAAAATTAGTACAGTCAGAAGGCTAGGATAAAATAATTGCTCCTACTGTATACATCCTGGTTGGGGAAGCTCAGCTTCCAGAAAACAGTTAAAGTTTTGTCAGTTTTAGCAATGTTCATGCTGTCATAGCTATGCCCTCTGAGATGTTTTACTGTGCTGTGTATCACTTGTATTGAACACACTCATTTTTGTTTATCTACACTAATCAGCCTCACTTAGCATTTAAAGCAGAATAGTTCAAGCATGCTTATAAAAGTACAGCATTGCTGTTGAGGCAGTTACTGCTGTCTCATAAATTTTCACTTAACAGGGTCTGCTTTCAGAAATGTATTCTCTGCAATGGCCTTGTTACTGCTGCAATGTAATTTCAGTTTTAAGTTGATGCATATTTTTAAAATTGAGCTATTATGTCTGATGATATTGACAAAACATCTTATCTCCCTGTACTCTGCCATGGCTGCCTTAATGTAAGCGATAAGTGGGTATGGACTGTTCTGCTCAGATTTTTTCATTTAGTGGAGAACCATTAAATATGGACTCTGTGAAGAGCAGGTTCCCCATGTAATGCACAAAGGCTGAATCTCTTACCAGGATTTTCAGATACACTGAGTATCTTTCCTGGCTGTATCTTGATCAACATATCTGGAGTAGTTATGTGAGCTGTTTGTAGTGTAGATAGCTTTTCTAATGATATATTTAATCTGTTTGAAGTCAAAGTTTCTTTTTTTTTTAACTTTTGTGCTTCAGGACCTTCTTCATTAGTGTATTCTATTAATCTGTTAAATTGTTTCAATTTTTGTTTTTCTATGATTTTCAGAATGTGCTGATTACATTTTTTTAACAATGGGGAAGAGAACAATTAAAATCAATCTATTAAATGTAATAAATACACTGTAAATTAAAAAAAAAAAGAAAAGAAAAAAAAGATGGGGTGCTGGGGTGCACTCCTTGGACTGATAGAAACTTTCTTGTACAAAATTTTAAGATTTCAGGGTGCAGTAAGCTTCCTAGCAATGAAAAAAAAAAAAATTCTGAACTTAGCATTTCAAGACTTTGTGTTCTCTAATCTTTTTGCCATACTAGAAAATTTTTAAAAGTAGTGACACTGTTTCAAATATTCATAGGGTAAAATGTTTTACAGTTGATTTATTACACAAGTTTTCAAGTTAATTCAAAGGAACTTGTATGGGTGCTTTTAACATTAGGATTGAATTACTGCCTGATGTGAAACTCTTTCTTTAATGGAAACCTCAGTGGAGCTTCAATAGAAAGCTTTTCTTTATTTCACATGAAACTAACTGTGACAAAGGTCTTTCCATAGAGTGCGGTGTAATCTACCTGTAGTACTTTGTCCTTCCGCCATAACATCTTGATGAGTATTTGGATCTTTCCATGACTTTCCTGAAGAGCTCTGTTTCTTAAAAAACAGACATTCACATGCTGTGAATTTTTAGAAATGTTTTTCTAGTCTTTCCTCAAAATTTTAATGTTTTGGCAAGCGTGACTTTGACAGTTGTGACAGTTTCGAGAATAACATTGAAGAGGAATAGCACTGATTACAAAACAATTACTCCAATAATCCAAACAACATGTGAAATTATATCTAGAGATTTAAGTAGGTAACTGGTCATATTGATATCCATTGGTCTATTCAGAAGACTTAAATTGTGCGTGAAGTTGGAAGACTTGCTAGACTGTCACTTAAAGAAGCTGTTGAAGAGTGTGAGAATACCAAAGTATATAGCAAGATCTATATCGAGGTTAAGAATCGCTAATGTGTTCCTTGTTATTTTCTGTCACTGTAATGTTAGAGATTGCTTGGTTTCCATATTATTAGAAGTGATAAATGTGTGTTAACTTTCTGTCACATAGACTCTGATAGCCTACCTGATGTCACCCTAGCCATATTCCCCAGCTACCCATTACAAAAAAAAACCCCACTCTTATTGTTTGAAAGGGCTTTTTCACTGTATGTGCTTCTGATGAGCAAAATGTCTGCAGCATTTAGCAGAGGTTTAGAAGTTTTAAGTTTAACAGATATTCTCCTCTTTTTAAAAATTAAAAAACTTAAACAATAAAACTTCCCTAGGCAAAGCAAGAAATTAGAACTTCACAAAAGAAAAATATTCTTATGAATATTACACTTTTCTTTATGAATATTACACTTAAGCTGTAATATTACATCATTCAAAGGTTCTTTCAGATCATTCTCTAGGAAGACTGTTGTCTGCTCACAAACTGCAGAGCTGACACTTAGGTTCTCTTTTAATTTATTTAGAAATGGCAGGCCTTTGCACAGGAAGCTGCCATTGGAAATTATTGCCACACCCTTTATTAGGTGTAGTAAGCCTTCTCTGGCTAAGTCTGGCTAGCTAATTAATGAAGGACAACTTTTGGTTCATTTGATGGATTCTTACAGAAAATATCAATCTGATGTTATATACCCTGTGAACTATTCTCTATTTAATCCTAAACTTCTTACACTTTATATACTTAAGAAAATATGAAAGCATTTAATCAATATGAATTTATACTGAGCTTAGTAAGTGTCCATACTCTAGACAATAGAGGTAAACTAATTCTTTCTTTTAGGAGCTTATTATTTTAAGCCCATATCCTATAAAAATATGCATGTATCTTTGCCTTTAAAGAAAGACCTTTAAGAATGACCTTTCAAATAATCCCATTGAGCTCAAGAATGGTAGGGAGCCTAGGAGGAAAAGAACTAGTCAGATATACATCATTTTTTTAATACTTAAAATCAACTGTATTAGTTAACTGTGTGTTTGCCATTTCTTACTGTTCCTAAGCATTTTTTTTTCCTTCAGCACTTCTTGTGAATCAAAATGTGAATAAATGCATTGATGATTTCCTGTCACATACACTGGAAATTAACTTCAGAGTTATGTTCAGTGTTTTGTTCAGAGGGTTTAAATATATTTGCTTCTACGTATTTATCATACAGTTCAGTTCATATGGAAATAGGAACCCTTATGACATCAAACTAGGCCTTTACTTCTTTTAAAATAGCAATTTGATTTTCAAGATAGTCTACTATTTCCCTAATTTTGTCAGAATCCCAGAAACAGGGATTCCCTCTAAGGCAGCAGATCCAAATACAGTGCTTTGAATCACTTACGTTCATGCAATAGCATTTGTTTGAATCAGCCTTTCTCTGTAATTGATGACTACAGTGGAAAATGGCACAGATAGGTGGGTGTGAGAGAGGCAGTTTGAGAAGGAATATTGTTGCTGGGCTTATTCTTTTTGTTAATGGTTGCTAAGAGTATATTGCAGAAGAGAAGGATAGTGAAAGTGCTGTCAAAACAAGGGTAGCAATCAGCCTTTACATTTTCTATCACCTGAAGAAATGGAAAGAGTACACAAAGTATTGAGTGGTTTTTGAATTTGTGAGCACTTTGGGACAATACATATCATGTCAGGCAAAAATCTGTTCACTTGACTAGATCCATAAATAGAGATGAGTACCAAGTTGAAAACATAACTTCTCTTCTTCCCTGCCATCTAATTTTCCTAGACAGTAAAGAGCACGTTTGTATCATACAGTGTGATGCAAAACAGAGATCCTGAAGTAAGCACCAAAGAGCTGACTCTGGGATTGGAAGCAGTGTAGCTTCATCAGCTTGGACTGAATTGATTTAATTATTCTACTTTTGGACCTGAGCTCATTTCTCAATGCAGCCCTACACTGTGTAAATAGATACAGATCTGCTTTATGATACTGAACTGCATTGCAGAAACATACTTGAAGTGTCATTAGAAAAGTTTCTTTAGATAATGCCACACGTGTATAACTGTACACACTCATGACATACCTTGATGGCACCAAGCAACTGTCCCTTAACTGCTGCCAAGGACTTCACATGCTGGACTCTTATGTCCAGCCCCATGGTATTTTACTGGAGCACTTCCTGTGAAGTTAGGCAACAGTACCAAAGAAGTCACTAATTCTTGTCTAAGCAGCTTAAGCATCTCTGAGATCTGGCTTAAACAACACATAGTGTTCGTGCATAGGCAAGGACTATATACGATCTGCACTATTTTCTCTTGCTCCATACAAGTTAGAACGACGTATTCAGCTCCAGCATGGGTGGAAGTCAAGCCAGTTGTGTTTATATTTTTATTTCTCCACAACCAACTAGGACACTGAAATCTTCGTGATTACTCACCTCTGACTTCCTCATTGATGTCGTGTCATTTCAGATTACTTCCTTAACAGCCTAAGTGAAATTTCCTTCCAGTAAGTCTGTAACTGTATGTTGTTTGACCTAATCAATATCTGTCCACTTAACAGTTCTGATACAAAAGTACATTAAGTTGTTTTTATCTGAATTATCTCCTGAATCAGTTCCAGTGATCTCAATTTACCACTTCAGCCTATATCTTCTTCTCTCCTTCTCCATCTTTCTCCTGCTACAGCCCTGGAAATGCAGCCCATCTGTTCTTTGCTATTATAACACTGCAATTTAAAATTGTACCTAAAGCTGTTTTTTTTTTTGTTGGTTGGTTTGTTTCCCCTTGATTTAACATTTAACACCTGGGGCTTTGGGAGGGGTGGAAGACAATCATTGCTACTTGCAGTGTTTAATGTTTGAATGTTTTATCTAATCCAGCAGGAAAACTACCCACTCTAATCTGTATGCTTAATTATGATATAAATAGTATTTTAATTACCATAACCAGAAACAATGTTTTTCTTCTAACATCATGAGGTAACATCAACAAAATCCCATGTTACACTGTCAGTACTGCCCCACTGCAGTGTTAAAGCAACCCTAACAGCATTAACTATTGGGCATTTTTCAGGCTAGAACCATACTGGATTCCCTAGGCATCAGTCAACATTTAAGGGTTGCATAATTTCTCTGTCCAGCTTGTTTACTGCATACACACCTCATCTTGCTTGACTTAAGAATGTTGACTGTGCACAGTTCGCTTTTATATTCTCCAGGAAATTTAGGGGAGGGTAGAATCATCTTTATCCCCAACCCAAGTAAGATCTCAGTCTATTCAATCAATGATCAAAGAGACGAAGGTAATTTTACCTTGATTCAGATTTTATTACTTCTAGTACTCAATTCTCAAATGATTTCAAAATGATTCTGGCAGGGAATTAACTTAAGAAATAATATTTTTTTTAAAATGCTATTTATTTGTTCAGAAAAGGAAGCTGATTATGAAAGCAGGTGACTACAGTTCAGTCTGAGATGCCCCCTGTTGCCAGATTTATTTTCTAGCTTGAAGGACAAATTATGTTATTTTATTATGTCTAATAGGCAAGTTGCAAATCTCTTGGTACCGTGTTCCAGGATTTATTTTATTGTAAATAACTGCTAACATGGTTTACAGAGAAAAAAAAAGTTTTCTCTGTTCTCTCCTCTATTAATTTATTTTCCCATATCCTAAATAATAATGTGTCTGTCCAAAACAAAAAAAAAAACAAAACAAAGACATTTTCTAAAATTTACTCTTTCCTATGTGCATCATGAACTACTAACTTTGCTATTGCGACAAGACTCAGGGTATTTACTTCATTGATATTAAGATATACAATGCAATAGTCATTAATTTAGTACTGTTTGAGTTAAAATGACATCTTTTCTGTTTCAACCGTATAATTGTCTTAAGTATTCCAATGTTAACTACATTGGATGTGTTGGCTTGAGTTTCAGGTTTAGTAATCTTTTTATTGACAGCTGTAAGACACAGCTACTAATATAACAGTAGCATACAGGTTAATCTTTTAAGATTTTTTTCCTGACATTATGATAAAATGAAAAGTTTATTTAGAACTCAATAAGCTGCCTCGAACACAAATGCTTTGTGCTTCAGTTTACTACCCACCCACTCTTTGGCAACAGAGGTATCAGCCTTATATGGGGCATACTTAGAAGTGTGCTCTCAACACAATGCATTGATAATTTTGTATGCAGCTTGCTGAAACTTGAACTGGAAATTACAGCCATCAGCTTGCCTCACTAAGATGAGAATACCCCATTCCACAAGGCAGAAGAGTATTTTTGAAACTCAGGCATGCTAGTCTGCACGTTCTTCTCAATGAAGATGGTAGATACAAAGAAAATAAGTTGTGCTATATGCTTTTATCTATCATCATAAAATAAAAATACTTTATTTCTGTCTGTCCTCATTCTAATTTTGACATTCTCCAAAAATATTACTGAGAATTCCATGAGCACAAATTGTCACGGTGACAACTGTATATTATTTCCCTGTAGCAAAATCTGAGCTCTCATAAGAGCCTATGTGATCCAAATTGTTGGGTCAGAGTAAAACAAAGATAAGTCATAATTATAATTTAAATGTTAGAACAAAATTTTAGAAGAAAAGGACAGAGTAGCAGATCAATAGACTAACTGAGAATAGAAAGAACTAATTCCACCTCAAAAAAGAAAAAAAAAAGTTAGGTGATGGAAAAACAGAAAGATCTAGAGTTTAACAGATGGTCGAGTGGAAATCCACTGGAACAAAGAATTGCACCAGTAAGATATAGCAAAGATCAAAGGTAGTAGATAGCTGTGGAAAAGTGAGTAAGTTCTGGTGGTAAACACTAAAAGTGAGCAGTAGCACAGCAGGAGAAGAAGCTGCAGAAGTGAGGTACGAATTGTGCAGATTACCATCAAATACTTTTTGCTGTGTTACATGGCTGAAGAGAAGACTGTGAAGAGTTGTTTAGATGATCTTAGAGACTTGAGGTGTAGCATCCCAACTATCTAAATCAAGAGTTTTATTCTTACAAGGGTGTTACCTACCACTTGAATGATACAGCACACACCATTGACATGTTTTAGTCACTTGTTAAAAGGGCAGCCTAGACTTGCCGGGGGAAATGTATACATGAGCAGAGCACCTCTATTAGAAGATGAATACTATTAATACTTTACTAGCTAGCTTACAACTAGTTGCACATACATTTTTTATGTTTTATTTCAGTATTTCAAGAAATTGTACTGTGTTAAAGACATCCAGTACAGAGAAGGTGTCTGAAGGACATAAATTAGTGAAGCTATTTATTTCTTGCCAAGCTTCCAGTTATGAAGGAGAGCGCTATTATATGTTTTGCACTGGATTATGCTGGAATAATTTATTCCTATTTATGAATATGTTAATACCTTCAGTATGTGATTTGTTTCTGCCATTATCTGATTACTTTAGATTCTTTTTCTGGTTATATTTTTCTCAAGCTTTTCAACAGCAGATATTTAAGGGTAGTTAGGTCATTAATTGCTGTGGAAGATCTGTGAAATACCATTGTAATAGATATGAAATACAGTCTTTCTCAGTTTGGGATTTTTCAGTGCTGACAGCTTCTGTGGAGAAAGGTGAGCAGTCTGGGTCAGATTGCTAGATATATTTAAACACAAGACTTCAAGGAAAGACATTGTGCTAACTGAAGATGCAGAAGTTCTGTACCCCTCTTTCCTATGACACTCAGGATCAAAAGGAACTGTATCAGCTTTCCTGCTCTTGCTTTTAGAAATGCAGCTGTAAAAGTTTGGTTTGCTTTTGTTATTTAGTGACTATGCAAGACTTGTGATCATACAAGCATTGTACGTTTTTAAGAAAGAAAAGAACATTTTGATTTTACATTCTGTCTTTTACTCCTGGAAATGGTGAGTTGTCCCTTTACTGATAGCTGCCTTTGATTATCACTCATCCCAATGCACAGACAACCTGTTGGAATTGTGCATTAATAGTATGGCAAGTACAGAAAGATGTCACCAGGGTTTTCACAGATAATAAGCTTTTTAACATATCTGTCGGATTTCAAATATAAACCTGGAAAGATATTAATGACCTTGCTCCTAACCTAGAATAAAGTGAGACATTCATTTGTTGCAAATCGGTACAGCTTCTTTGACCGCTTGGTAGTAACCTCATTTACACATAAAAAGAGTCTAGCCCCGTGATCGTAAATGTATTTCCTGCACCATTTTAGCTGTTTGTTCTTGTTTCATCCCTAATCCTGTGTTTGGATGACATGAAAAAGAAATTCAGAAATATCGTATGCATGACTGGGAGATTTGTTTACCTTGGCTTGCAGATTCCCTCCTCTCCCACAGGGGAGTCATAACTCCCATTGAATTTTAACTCCCAGTAACATCTTTAAAAAGAAGGGCAGGATGTCTTTCATAATATAGTTTGCAAATAAATGGGAGGGTTGCTTGCTGGCAAAGGAATAATAACATAGCAAATTCTGAAGTGATACATTCTGTTTTAATTCAAATACAGCATTGTTTACCCACATACCAAGAAATTTTCAATAGTCTTTTGCTCACCATGTATCCACATAGAAGTTTGAAGCCTGTTTTTATGTAACGGGCAAGCACCAAGTGTCTTGTTCCATGCTATGAGGCTCTGTGCCTCCACACCATTAACAAACTCTATTTTATTGTAGTAACGTTACTCTGCAGCTGTTACCACGAAAAGAGCTGAATCATGCTTCACTGAACTTTTCCTTATATTTACAAGGCCTCCTACAAAGCAGCTGACAAACACGACAGTGAACATTTAATAGTAAGGGCAGTGGCCTGGCCAGCAATGGGTACTGCTGTGAGAGGGACCCACAGGCCACAAGTGCTTCTCTGGGACGGTGGAGGGAGCCGCACTTAGGAGTGAAGCCATTTTCCTTCTCTGTCTTGAAGTTTTGTTTTACTGCTTTTTTACTGTTGGGGGCGGGGGTGGGAAAGGGCCAAGAGGGATGGTTAGCAATTTTTTAAAAATGACAGCAATTTTCACTTTTGGAGGAAGATGCAGGGAAAGACAGAAATATTTGGCAAGGTGAAGCAACAACTGAGTCTGTTTGTATATTGGTAATGAAAGTGTCATTTTTTATTTTGTTTTTTTCAGCTGTGGCAAGGCCAAGAGTGGTGGAAAATAACGTGGGCTAAAATGTATCAAGAAGGACCATTAAATTTGAAATGTGGCAGAATGATCCAGGACCTCCACAACCGTTGTGGTCTCCAGCCTGAAGACCCTCCTACTTGCTGAAAGAACAGGGATGTGATGGAGAAAGGGAGGTCAGCCATTTCTGACCAAAGGCAGCTTCTCTCTCCTGCCTTTTCTCTCCCCCACCAAATGCCATGTGGTGACTAGTGCAGCAGGAGCTCTCTGCCAGACACCAGCAAGGCCAGATGCTCCAGAAGGGACAGGACAGACAGGGCTAGCAGTGCCAGCAGGGCCACAACACTCCCAGTCAGGTTCAGTATATTTCACTGATACAAATGGATTTTGTGAGTCATCTATGTTACTCCTGACGTTACACAGGAATAAGGAAAGATTTTGCAAGCAGTGTAAATAACTTACATGCTAACTGCCCTTACTTGCTTATGATTTCATCTCATTTCAGTATAAATGTAGTAATATTTGTATCTCTTCACCTTTGGAAGTTGTATTAGGTTGCCCATCACCTTATGGACAGAAATGACTTCTGGGTGCTTCTTTGCAAAGCTCTCTGTCAGTTAGGTGATTAATAACCTCAAGTGCAAGCTGATTGATATTGGGTGGTCTCTAGCTAATGGCACTGTACCATGACTATGAACTCTACCAACTTTTACTAACACTTAAAGCTTTCTTTTTTAGTGCTTTGGACTTCAACTACGTACTTTTATTCTTATTATCTGGCTTTCAAAAGTTGTAGACCACACATGGTGGAGTGATACATTTGTATGTAATGAAGGATGAAAAGAGCTATGTGAATTTTCCTCCTGCTAGCACACTAATTTTTGCCTCACTTAATTCTAAATTGTAAAGTGTAGCAGTGACAGAAATTAAACATGGAAGAAAATTACCCAGCAACGTAGTAGTTGCTTCCTTGTTTTCAGTCAAGATATTTTTCTAAAATATTTTTTGGAACTAAATCAGAAATTAAGGATTTTATAATGAAATTAACAGATGAAGTTGTATTCACTGCAGGGTCCAGGAGGAGAATAGATTAATCTGGATTGCAATGAGCACTTTGAATGTTAAAGACTGTCAAAGAAATTGAAAATTAATTGTATGTATTGTCATGCTAGTAATTAGAAAGATTGCAAAGGTTTTGTTGTTACATCTGCAGAATGTCTGGCGATCTACGTTTATAGGTCATAGGATATCATTTGTCATGCCGACTAGATGCCAAAAGAGATTTTAGTGAGAATACTGATTTTGTGTTTTGACATTTGTTTTGGAAGAGGGAAAGGGAAGAGGTCACTTGTTTGATTTTATTTATTTGCAACCACCCAGACAGACTGATCGAACCTGCCCCTGTTGCATGGTAACTTTCACTGCTGTCTCTGTGTGACAAGAGCCTGAGTTGGCCTAAATTTTAGATGGGTCTGAGGAGACTCTTATCTTTAGACTAAAGGCTGTAAAATCAATTTGTATGTGAACATAAGCATAAACCCCAAAGTTTTGCGAATAGACTTACCAGAATGAGTTGGAACAGGAATAAGACCAGTTGACCAGTTCTCTTCTTTCAGGCTTGCTTTTAGTCAGGAACATCTGCAATTGTTTGTTTTTTTTTTTTTATTGCAACAAATTCTTTAAAGTCCCCTCTAAGTCTCTAGATAAAGTTTCTTTTTTTTTCATCATCTTTATGATCTGGCTCTGTTTCTGCTGCCTGCTTCTCTCAGCAGTCCCTGCTGCGCACTCATAGCTTGCTGAGCACTCATTCCTGGGCTCCTCTACCCTGAACCAACGAAGCGTATTTTGTCTTTTATCTGAATGTGCTCAATTGCAAGACCAAGTGCAGTCTCCCAGGGTGAGATGTACATTTCCCACCCTTTTAGCCATCACTTTGCTGCTTCTTCTGGTTAAAGCTAAGTGAGAGTGCTAGTGAGGAGGAATTTGTATGTTTTTAATGGACTGATAGATGAATCCCATGCCCTGTATACCCCTTGACTTTGTACAGTAATTCAGCTACATATGTTCTGTCTATAATAAAATATTTTTGCAGTTGAAATGTTTCAGATCCTAGTATGTAGAAATTAGGTTCCTAAAACCACCTTTAGCTTCCTAAATAAGGCATAACATTGTTTAAGGTTTATTTTTTTGACAGTGTCAGTAGATGTTAGTTTCAATTTTTAGTTTCCTAAATAAATTGCAAGTCCTGATATTAGTTTTCACATAACCATTGGATTAAGATTCCAATTTCAATAAAATAAAACTGAAAGTACTAAACTATCTTTCGCAGTCTAGAAAGAAATAACATCTTTTAGCCAAGTACATTTTTAGCACTTAGGTAAATTTTCATGCAACTCACATTGCAGCTTTCATTATGTATTTGTGTACGATTTTTTTTCCCAAACTCACACATTCAAGATTAGAAAAGCAAAAGTTTTTTTGTCCCATATTAGTTTATTATTATAATACAGTGCTTTGGAAAGTTATGTATTTATGACTTTGTTCTGTAACCAAAGCATAAGACTATTGCACTCTTGTAGGAGAAGCGCACTTCTTCTAAATTATGCAAATAGACTCAGACAGAAATACACTAAGATAATGTAAGCCATGGCAACGTATATGCAGACATTTTCAACAAAGCCTAAATACTGAACTCTGGAAGGATTTATGCCTATGGCAAAAACTACATAGTAGATGAGGGGGAATTTTAGGGTCCAGTTCTAGACCCATATTTCCGATGTTCTTTAACTTCACCTACCTGATATGATCTTCTAGGGTTTCCAGAGAGAAACAGAAGAGCCAGAAAGCTCATGATTTCATAAAGTAGAATATAAAGCAATGTCACCTAGTTGGAGGGAAAGGGGAATACTAGGCTTACTTAAACATAGTTATGTTACACTTAGATAGCTATTCTATATATGTATGTACTAACTATACCTTTGCATAATATGTTACTATATATACATAGTTAAACTTAGTTAGGACTTCCAGTGAAACACTCCTTCAAACGTAGGTTATTGTCACCAAACACAAAACAACTCATGCTTTTGGAGAAGGGAAGGTATTTTTATTCCTGCTTTGCATTGGGTTCTATGGAACATATGGCTCTTAAACAAGGCAGGGAAAGTCACAGAAGGTGGATTAACAGGTCATACATCTACTTGTTTTTGCAAAAAAAAAAATCAGTGTGAACTTCAATGGATTTATGTTTAGGCAGACAGATGAGGAAATATTAACTTAAAAATAAGTAGAGAAGCCATTAGTACACAAACAATGTTAGAAATTGATTCAGCTTTCTGTCTGTTAGCTCATCAAACACAATATTTTGGAGTTAACAGCTAAATACTTGGTACTGATTCTGATTAGACATCTTCAAGAACCATTATTCCTTTCTTACTCTAAATCAGTTTTTGAAAGATTTCGTAAGCCTGAGAGGCTATTCTTTGTCTAATGAAACACATCAATCTTCTGCATACTGTTAAGCTTTCTTACATCCTTACTCTGCAACCAAAATTGAGGTAGCTTGCACCTGCAGAGGTAAATGTGGACACTTAATTAGATACACTAACGGTCCCATTTGCCAAGCACATATCAATGCAATTAAAATATGCTTCCAATAGAATGTAGGATAAATTAGTCATGAGCTGGTATGAGACACAGAGTATCAAATACAACACATCTTATGTAGGAAATTAATCACTATTTCCCCAGGATTTGCTTTTCTGTCTTTGAAGTGCAAACCTTTCAGTCCTAAAGGCATAGTTCCTAGCTGTTTGCTGTTATACAGAAACTTATCATTTTTGGTTCATTAGACACACCTAACCCTGTACACTGTGCTTAACTTGACCTGTGAGTGAACACTGCAATGTCTATCAGCGTCATGGTGTTTCACCCATCCAAGAAGCAGTCTTGCTGGACTGCAGTCCTCCTGCCTCCTCCATTTCCTTCTGTTGAAAGGAAGGGAGGAAGGAGAAAGATCTCACCTTCATACGGACTTACCTAGGAATCCAAGCCCTACAGGGTACTTACAGGTAGCAGTATCCTTTCTGAATTTGTCTTATGAAACTCCAGTCATCCCTTGGAGTGTCCTCTGTAGCTCTCTCCTCATAAGACAATCTTTTTTTGTGGCATCATTTAATATGTGCAGAACCTGCAAAACTTTGTTATGCCATGCCAAAATCTTTGATGTGGCTATTGTACGTCTCTTGCCTTACACTTCCAATATGGAAATTACCATTTAGAAATGTTTTTAGTACACTGATCAAATAAAACCACACTTTCAGATTAGTGGACATGCTTCTTTATATCTTGCATAGGGATTGTATCCAGAGATACCTAACAGAATCTTGTTTTCTTGGCCACTGCACAGACATGCCATAAGAAACAATCTCTCTTAGGATGAGCGTGTGTAAAATGTGGAAACACAGCATGAGTTGGCAGGGATGAGGTAGCAGTAAAAGCAAGCAAATTACTATGCCATTACTGAAGTCTTCTTAAATGTTGTTGGTCTGTAGCATACTATGTGCTTGCTGTGTTCTACTACACAGAGAAATTAGTGAGTACAAATATCACATTCATAATGGGCATAAAACCAAGATTTTGTAACCCTTTTCAGAAGGATTAGAACTTTATTTTTAGCATAAGCACAACAGGAAAGTACGAAATTTATCTTCTGCAGAGTGGGCAGGGGTTTTTTGTTTGTTTTTCTTTGGGGTTTTTTGTGACTTGAAACAGTGAGAGTTCTGGTTTACGTTAGATTCAGATTCGGTTCTTTAAAGTGTTTAAATACTCTAAATTAATCTGAAAAATAAAAGCATCAACACCACTAGGGAAACCCTGTCAGAGGCATCATATGCTAGATTGGGAATTTTCTTCAAAAGTAATCAGTCATCTTCTAAAAACCACTTCTAAGATCTCCTCTCTTGATCAAACTACTATTTTATTTTTCCCCAGGAGCTCCTTACAAGAAGCTTTTCTTCTTTCAAGTACAGTTTCCTTTTCACAGAGATTAGAAATGCACTGTATCCATAACAAGTACAGATCTTCTGACTAAGAGTTGGCTAGGCAAGCCCAGGCCTGATCACTTCTTAGTTTCTTCTGTGGGTAGTGACTGTGATTGAATGAGTTTGTGATCTCAGCCCAGTTACCAGTGAAATGTATCCTTTTCATATGAAAAAACAACAGTATTATCACCTTTCCAAGTAACTGCCTTAGAGAAGTCAAGCTCTGAGTAGAAACTGACAGGTGAAACTTCTCCTAAGGCTAACTACACCTGATAAGTGATCAAACTATGCTTTCCGTGCTAAGCAGTCTGAAAAAAATGTATTTTTCTGTTTCTCTTCTATTCATGCTGAATTAATTTCTATAAATATATGTATTATTAAATCACTGCATTTTCAAAATCTTTTTATAAAACTTGAACAAAACATTTAAACAGAGGTCTTCTAGGAGGCTCCTTTGGGTACTTATCAATCTAATCTTATGTTTAAAGATCTGTTTCCAAAATCCTGCTATGATTCAGTAAACCTTGAGTTTAAAGATATTTAAATTCATATCAGTTTTCCTGGCTTAGGAGCATTGTTGCTTGCACTTGAAATTTAAGATTAATTTGGACCAAATATGGTTAATATGAAATATTAATATTATGAAATAAACTAAAACAAATGAACAAAGAGAAAGGTTTTTTGTTTTGTTTTTTGTTTTGTTTTGTGTTGTTTTTCTAGAAAAGCCCTCCAAAATTTTTTAGGAGCTTTCTCATTGTTTGTCTGACCCAAAAGTTGTAACCCTCACATATTTTCATGTTAAAAGATGAGCATCAGATTGGCTTGTGTATCTCAGTTTGGATCCTAAACGATTCTATTATAAGTTCTCAGGACAGAGAGGACATTTCAAAAGCAATATTAAAAGCTGAATAGCAGGAAAAGAGTAGTAAGGATCAAGACATTTTACAATAGAAATATTTAGTTGCCTTTTGTGTGCTAATTGATAATTAACCATCTCTTATGTGAAGGAATAAAATTGTTCAACATAAGAGTGGTTGGAATCCTGTTATATACTCTGCATTTTAGTAAACAATATTTTCATGCTAGCCAAATAGAAACAAATGAATCTAAGGAGACTATTATTTGTCTTTTTGAAACACTGTTGTGTAAGGAATATCAAAGAAAAAAATACAATATTTAAGTCACATTGATGAAAAATTTACTCTTCTTTCTATTTTTCAATTTTATAGAAAAGGACATTCGCAATTTTTAAGGGCTCTGACCAGTAGACCAGACTATTCTTTAAATATATAGTTTTAAAAAAAAAAAAAAAAAGACTATGCAATACCCTAATTTATATACTTGGAACTCAAGGTACATTTTAAAATACACAGCCAGACGTAAGAATTGATGCTCTTTACAGGAAATTTCATTGTAAGATTCTTTTAAAAGAAAGAGACTTTTAACTCCTTAATTTAATAATTACTGCTTTTCTCTTTATGGAAACAAAAAAAAATTGGAAAAAGAAAGCAAATAAAATGAAGTTTCATGATACTTTAAAGAACTCATTCCAAATGCATAACCTTAACACCCCCTCAATATATATTTCTTTTTCTTTAGAAGTCAAAGCATATAAAGACTACAGTAAAATTAATAGTTCGCTACCGCAAGCAGCTAAACAAATTTGTTTACTTTCACTTCAGTGAACTTCAGCACTGTGTAGGCATCACTGTGAGCACTGTGGAGATATGGACTGAATCTTCAGGAGCTGCCCCTATGAGGTTTTCCCAGACTTGAGATTAAATCCTTGTGACTATGTGTTAACCATGTGAACTGTGACACTCTAGTCAGTAGGACTATTTGTTGCAAGATTAGTATGCATATAGCACTCTGAGAGATCTCCACACTATTCTACAGTCTACCAATATATCAGTAAAACACTAGCCATGATTTACCTCCTCTCTCTTGTAATATTAGTAATTTCTCCTAGAGAAGCAGCTTGCTGTTACTGAAATCCTTATTAAAATCCATTGCTATGGTTTTTACTGTTGTCTGCTTCGTACTTATGTATTTGCACATAACTAGGCATATTAGGTTTACTTTTTAAGGCTTCATAGAAATGTTGCCTATAGGTTGCTGACACAGGTGTAGATTCAGAAACTGCTGTAAAGGAGCAGCAACAAAACACTTCCTGTTGGCATGCTGTTACAGAGTAATCAGAACAAACACCAAGGGAACAAATCATTTTACTTTCGAACAGACTTGATAGTGAAATTGTGCAACCTTTGATTTTTTCTCCCTTAAAATAAAGCAAGTACAGCTCCTTGAGTGTCTGTTGTGATTACGGTATTTAAGATTATATTGGAATATAATTTGTAATGTATTTTTGTATTTTCAGCTTTATAGCTTATTCTGTGTGTAAAGAATTGGTCTCTGGAACTAAAGTTGAGACACATGGAGAAAAAGGTTTGCACATGTCAGATGAATTAAAATTGGCTTTGTCAGCTCCATAAAAATGTCTAATGCATGAACTAAACTGTATTTAATTGGTTAATTTTGTGAGTGCTTTGAAGTGAAAGCACAATATCAGTCTTAAATGGTATTATTAAAATAGATGATCTCTCTATTACATGATTTTTGAATATTTATAATAAGTAAACTCTTTCAAGCTTGACTCATAGTCTCAAGCAAATTTATATTGCAACTATTTTAAGCATAACCAGAAATTCTCTTTTTTTTATTTTGTTAGAGCAGACCTAATTACTCCATCCCTAATGCCACAATTTAATTGCTTTTAAAAATATGAAACAGTAAAATCGATATCTTGATTTTTTTTAAAAAAAATTCTTTATTATTTCAAGGAAAAATTATCACTTCACCTAGCTATGAAAAGAAGAATGTCATTGTATTAGCATGTCATCACATTCTAATATTGTCAGCCTGATTCAAATCTACTCCCTCTGTAATGCCAATCCTGCCTTCCTAAGGAAGCTTACTTTAAAAGGCTGACCATTAGTTCTGTATTCTTATCCCTTGGAAATCATATATTCTATGATTTTTCTGCATACAGTTAGCAATCTTGCTGCAACAGTGATAAAAAAAAAAATAAATTTAGGTCATATCTATCCAAGCAAGTGTCAAAAAACAACTTAGGAACCTGAGTAACTGTTGAAAAATTGTACATTTTTCTTCAGTAAATGCCACAACTGACACATTTTGAAATTTTTATGTACCCATAGCTACTGAGTAGTTTTCATTATTCATATAAACATCCAAGCACATTTTTAAAGCTCTTAATCACTTGTTTTCTTTTATATTTCTTTGTATTTGATTAATTTTTGCCATGGCTTAATTTCACCCATAGTTTTTCTGTTACAGAAGAAGGTATAGAAGAAATTATGATACAGAAAATAATACATGGCCAAATTCAAGTAAATCTGTAGGAGGTAATGTTCACCTTTATGTCTGAACTAACAAAACTTCATCCTCCAAGGGAATACTTTTTATTGAAGGTAGTCCTTTCATACTCAGCATCCTATGGTGTGTTACACTTCTTTGTTTCATGGACTTGTTCTTTTTTACTCTTATTTTTGTTAATAATCAATCACTCCTTTTATATAATTCGTGCAAGACCATTGTCCTGGTTCTGGCTAGGATAGAGTTAATTTTCACCTGAGCTGGGAGAGGAACTGGAGCTGTTGTCACCTGTGGCTGGGGGACACAGCTGGGATAAGTGACTAAGTAGCCAACAGCTGGGATAGTTTACCCAAACTGGCCAAAGGGCTGTTCCATCCCATGTGACATCATGCTCAGTGTATAAGTGCTGAGGGGAGTCTCCTGCTATTTTGGAGGAAGTTGGGTATTAGGGTTTATTGTGAGTTATTGTACTGTAAATTATGTGCTTTAGTAATTTCTGTTATTGGGGTTTGTTTGTTTGTTTTCCATCTCTATTTTCTTTTCTACTGTTGTTCTCTTAAACTTCTTTTTTTTTATCTCAACTCATGAGTTTTGATGCCTTTTTATTCACCAGTTCTCCTCTCTGTCCCACTGGAGGGTGAGGGAAGTGAGCAAGAGCTTGTGTAGCTTGGTCCTGAGTGGGCCTAAACTATGATAACCATGCAAAAATATGATAGCAAATGGCAATGTAAAATTCTATCAGTAAATGAAAAAAGCTACCAAAAAGCAATCTGTAGTAAAGAAGTTGGTTTGGGAAACAAACTTGAAAACAAGAATCCCCTCAAATTAAATTTCTAGGTTCACTCACGTATTTTAGACCTACAGCACGGCAGAAAGACACCAGTAACACAGGAAATCTGAGTTTTGGATCAGTGCCTAAGTTTTGTTTCTTGCATATCTTGGAGGTCAAAGTACTTTTTTAGGAAGGCAAAAAAACCCATTGGAAATCAATGAAAAGACTTAGACTTCAATGAAGCTGGGTTCTGTAAGAGTGTTGTGCTCATCACTTGGATGGTAGGGAGCTGTCATGCCAGTTCTCACAGACTCATTATCAGTATTTTGGCTCTTTTTCCCCACACTGCTTCTTTTCTTGTTCTCTGTTCACATAAGATATGTCTCCCAATGTAAAAGTGTAACTCAAACTATTTTTTTCTTTCCTTTGGTAATTCTGTAGATATTCCTAGCATGAAACAAATAAGTAAATAGAGTAATTCTGGAGGAAAATCATAAAAGGCTTTCCTCTTTTTTTCAGTTGCCCTGAATAGCTTGTTTTATAGATTGTTCTGTGTCATGTTTCTGAAAAATATCAGAACAGACTAAAGATATTCAACACAAATGCAATTTCCATGGTAAAATTTTAAGGCTGCAATTAAGTTGGTTTATTCACTGGAAATTTCTCTATGTGCTCTTTTTCCTGCTTCCTTTACCCTTTGGTTTCCATGACATTGTTGATAGCTCAGTGTATATATTGAAATAGATTTCTTCTTTCCAGAAGTTGTTTGGTGTCTGTTTGCCCTTGTTGCTTATCCCCCCTTGATTTCAGTGATGTCATGAAACACCGTCTGTTGCCATGGCAACGATCAGCGGTGTGTGGCGTGAGCTGTGGTGATTACAGGTCTGCACTGCTCCACGGTTTTTTCCAGTCAGTTCAAAGAGACATCTTTTGTTTCACGGCATGTTCCAAGTTGTGTTATTAACAAGCTTAACCAATTTTGTGCCTATGTAAGTGCCTGGCTCTGCAGAAAATACATTCTCCAAAGGGCTTCCCATACACCCTTTTTTGTACATGCAGACACACTGCTCAAGCTAGCATTTAAGTCACTGAGTGCCGTTACCTTATATGTGTGGAGAAGGGCATACAGAAGGGTTAATTTCTCATATGAAATAGCACTGAAGTCAATTCTTCTTCCTAGGCCTAGAGGCAAATAGGCACAAGCAGGAAGAATGGGGCAAGTTGTGAGTAGTTATTAAATGAGGGGGAGAGTGCAGTGCAGGAGGCTTTCCCTTAACAAACACTGTCACAGATATCCTTCTCTTTTTTTTTTTTTTTTCTTTCTTTTTAAGAACAAAGATTGAACTGTGATTTACAACCCACATTCATGTTCTGAAAAGGCAGAATTTCCTGACAGTATCTCTGGCTGTGGAAGAACTCAGTTTCAGCTGTTGGAGACACACAGCGATGGCTCAGCCTTTCTCACATGGCATGTATCAAATATTTATTTCTAAGCTTATTTAGTTACAGTTTGTGTTTGGAGGGAAGGTGGACAGAAAAGCTCATTCTACTTAATTTTGGGGTCATCAGTGCCTCATACCAAGAGGTAGCTGTGAGCTCTCATGCGCAATTTATTAAAGTGAAATAAGCTCAGCAAGCATTTATCCGCACTTTTACATTGGGTTAGCAAATTTTTTTGTCAAATTGTTCCCAAATGCTTGCCGAGCACAGTAAAAAATTAAAGTTTTCCTCTTGCCAAGTATTTACCTAAATCGCCCCCTCCAAACTTTATGACTATATTATTGTATGTAGTCTTTTTTGGAAAGTTAGTTAGGGGAAAAAAAAAACAATACAAATTTTCTATCTATTCCTTATCATAGAATCATTGTTCTCCATTAAGTGCAAAACTGAATTTCCCTTTCCATCCCCAACTCACTCAAAATCCTCGTGAAATCTATTGAATAAAACCTGCAGAGATGAGAAACAAGACATGGGAGGAAGTGTTCTGCTATGTCATGCAGAGGTGCAATACTCCTGCACCTTGCCAACACCTTCGGGGCAAGGATCTGTGCATGACTTCGTATAAATCCTTCCTGTTTTCAGAGCTGTGGGATCTCAAATTATGTTTAGTTTAGCAAATCATGTGATGTAAAAGAGTGGATGCATGCAGCAAAAGATATGGGGTGCTCCAGGGGCACATCCTCCAGTTTTGTTGCAAACAAAAGATTGCAAAAAGAGTTTGCTCACTTGAGAGCAAAGTCCAGCAAATGGAGACAATGAGATTCACTTTAGAAATGTTTTTCTCCTCTGAATTGAAATTCGACCCTGAATTGAAAGCTGCCCGGGGATGTTGCAAACTTTGTTGCTAGTGACTTTCTTTAAAGGAAAGCCGTATTGTTTGTCATTGTTTTTTCTTGGTTTTTGGGGTTTTTTTTTAAGAGTTATGTGCTCACATTCTTTGAAGAACACTTGGAACAGCCCTGAACCGTGCTTCATCGTATGTTTTACTCTGATACTTAGATTACAGGCTACCTAGGGGACATTAAATATTTCATGGATAAACCTTAAATATATTTGAAAAATATAATGCAATCATAAATTTAATGCTGTATAAACATTCCTAGCATAGCATCAGAAGAAAATACTTTGCATTCATTTCTTAATTCACCCTCAAAGTAGGAACCTTAGGGAAAGAAACCTACCTTTTTTACAAGCAAGTCAGTCAAACAATTCCTCTATATGTTCTTTCCCCTTCAAAACCTACAAGAAGTGCTCATAAATATGTGATGAAATCTGTCAATTATTTTGACCAGTTTGTATTGCTGTTTTAAAAATCAGTGACAAAAGGAAGGATTTATTGCCCCTCTGGAGTCAAAGATTCTCTCTGGTAAGCAGTGATCTTCCTTTATATTTTTGAGAAAACAGTTTACCTTGAGATCACTGTGCATTTTAAATTATATAATGAGTTTGTACATATAAAAATTATTCCTAATTTAACCACTGGCTCTCATTTTCTTCTCCATTTTCTTTCTCTCATTTTTTTATTTTGTTCCTTGTCAGTACAGAGGTGAACTGCTATGAGAATTAGAGGTTTAGAAATAACTTTTTAATGTCCAAAGGATACAAACTTTTCAAGCACTGGTTTTATTTTTCTTTGCTAACGAAGGTGAACTCGGTTGTTTGTTTCCACTAATTCCCTATGCTCCTAGGCATGGACAAACGTCTGCTCCTCAACCGCTGGTGAAGGCTGCTTTCTGTCATTTATTTCCATCTTCTCTATCAGTTGCTTTTCTAGGGCTATAAATAAAAAAAAGAATAAAGAACATCCTTACATATTCTATGGTAAACTGTCCTCTTTTTTGTAAATTTCTGCTCTTCCTGAGTCTCGACAGTATTCACAATGTGAAGCGTGTGCTTGCATATATATAGAGAGAACAACAGTATTTGTGCACGAGTGTTAGTCATGAATTCATTTGGGATTTTGACATAAAATTGTAACTAGTCATGTATCTAAGAATGTTGACACCCTAACACATTAATTAACTATAAAATGGAATGAAATCATACAACCATCACTGATAATTTCCCTGTCTAAATATTTGGCATTTCAGCAATAAAATGAGACTACTAAAACCCAGATACTGATGTAAATTAGCCTGATTCTTTCCACTGAACACACATTTTCAAGTTTCTCTTCTCCTTGTCATTTCCAACACCTGTCCTGTGGAAGCAAAGAAGTTCATGTTAGCTATTTAGTTAGTTAGACCTTTGCAGGCCTTGCTAGTTGATAAACATTTGTAGGTGGTGGTCTGTCAGTCAGCACGATTTAACTAACAAAGGAGCGGATTATTTGTAAAAGGATGCACTGTCTGGAGCCTCAGTATCTGGAAGATTTCCATTGCTATTGTTATTTACCATATCCTGTGTATCTGACACAGTTTTGTTGAAAAACAGGTTGTGTAACCTAAAGGTACCTAAGCCCTGTAACTGCCCAGTGCAGGCAGAGCTGGCATTGGCAGTCTGGGTCTGCTGCCCTGTGCTCTCTCCCACAGCTACAGGAATAAACTGCTTCTGTTCTGACACAATCTCAGCTGCAATTCTGGTTATTTCTGTCACAGCCCCCTACCACTAAGGAACCAAAAATATCTGTTCAAAATACTATCTGAGCAAGTTGAAAGCAAGATGAACTAGCAGGAAGGGGTAGCTTCCAAAGACTGGATAATGTCTCTTTACTCGAGCCACTGATGTGAGGATCGGGTAAACACCTGATGACGTTCATGCACCTGTACTGATACAAGCACTCACAAGAGAGCAAGACATTAAGGCTGTGCTTTTTTCCTTCATTCTCTTAGCATCATTTCAAGCAACTGATCATCCACTGGGAAAAGAGCATCTAGGAAATTTTGCATGTGTGTTGTAGCTGCGATTAGCTGGAATTCTAATTGAGGAGCAAATCACTGTAGCCTATTAGCATAATTAATACACAAACAATATTAAACAAATATTTTGCATTTTAACAGGTATTTTGTCAAATAGGATAAATGAACCAATACATATAATTTGTTAAAATTGTGGCTGTCTCAGTAATAGTTGTGGCAAGACAGTTATGCTGTTTGTGTTCTGGTTAAGAAAGAATAATGCTCTCTCTTGGCATGGGGCAATTTATTATGTAGATATCACAGTACCCCTAGTCCCTACTATACTCCACTTACGATGTGCAGAAGATCTACTAGTCTATATTGTAGCAGCATTGAAGTATCTAAGCATTATTACTGTATCAGCTACTTGCTGTTGGGAGGGGGAGGTACTGTGCTGATGGTTTAGAAGATTTTTCTTTCCATATCAGAACGAGCTGAATCCACAGGAGAGAAAGACTTGAAATGTATCATCTGTTCCTTTAATAATGATTCTTTGTCTCTTTCAAATGAGGGAAAATGTTTAATGCAAATGGCTGTCTGCATGAAAGATACTATTATATGTAACACTTGGGATTTCCTCAGAGACTTGTTTACTATAACTGGGTGCCTCAGGTGATGTTAACTTTTTGACTAAAGTATTGACATTTTCTCCTGAAGAACAAGGGGTATTGCATCAGCAGATTTGTATATTTCATTGGTTTTTAATATTTAATGTGACAAGTGCATCTTTGTAACCAAAAATTTTTGCATTGATTTTTTCGTTTGTATTTTCTTCTTTCTACCTTTTTTGTTCTGTTTACAAAATT
>JAAGAY010142250.1:0-66111 GCA_011801015.1 Ardeotis arabs
TTTTTTTTTTTTTTAAGTATCCTCTTTAAAGAGAGGTGCTTCTCTCATCTCCAGAGACCTCGATGCCTTCATAAATTTTGAAGATAACCACCAAGGGTTCAAGATTCTTGAGAGCATTTCATCAGATCCTCTCATTTTGAATACATTTGACATATCCAAATGGCTTTGAACGTCTTTCCTTCTGCTGGCCTTCTCCACAGCTCCTTTCAATGCCTGTTTCGTTAACTTCATTCGCAATTAACCTTTTTTATAGAGACTGAAACAAGGGAGATGGGGCAAACCCCTGCTTTGAATGCTCAGTCCGTTCTCCTTCTGCTGACGTACACCCCTACACATCCCGCTGTTCTCGTTTTACATCTGATCTATTTCCAGACCCTTGCTGGTTGCCTCCAAAACGTTGTGTGCGCAGACTTAGCCTCTCTCATGCTGTAAACCCATACTGTTCCTCTGTTCTCCCCCAAGGCACGTGCCTGTTTCAGCTTTTCATACAGTTTCTTCCCGACTTCCAGACCCTGCTGCCGCCTTGATGCCGTCGAATTATGCTGCTTATCTGCTTTCACGGGGGAGCAGTTTGCTGTTGTGCACTGTCTTCAGTCTCTTCTGGGAACCGCCAGTTCTCAGACATTTCCTTACCACGTATTTCCATCCAAGAGAGCTTCTCCACTGCTTCCCTGATCTCTGTCAGATGCTCATTATTTTGTTATTTCTATTCTGTCTTACTGTGCTGGTGGGAAGAGACACTCAGGTTATGCATAGCTTCTCCTGTTCCCAAATACTTTGGGATGTAAGTTAAGGACCAGCCTGATAAGGCTGCAAAACCCACAAGGAAAGCTCCTAAAATCCACCTGGCAGTGATCCCAGGTGAGACTGTCTGGGCGTTGCTGCGGAGAGGTTGTTGCTTGGGGAAAAAGACCCAGAATTGGCCAATTGATCCGTGTTGGATGGCATGTGGGAAGTAGGGCTCTGCAGCAGGACCCCCTCCAGACCTTGGCATCTCCTGGAGTAATTTCTGATGTTCTCCATGCACATGGGGATGGGATGAAAAAAAACCCAGCTCTGCTCACGCCTTTAATCTTCAGGTGGCGTTTGTATCCTCAGCTCATGAGGACCACAGTGTTACCCACCTCCCCATCTCTGGTTCTGGGTGCTGACATTTACCGTGCTGGCCTGAACGTCTTCTTGTTTCTACCATGGCCACTTCCAGTCAAGTGCCACCAGAAAGGCAGCTCCAGTGGGGGGGAATTTCAGGCACCTTCCGGGACATTTCGCGTTCAGATCCTGGATGGTTCTGAGTGCAATTTTGTTTTGGGTTTTACAAATTCTCTTCCGCTCGCTCGCTCGCCTCAAGTAATGAAGCGGTGAGAGAAAAGACAGGGCCACAGAAGGTTGTTATAAAATTACTTGCAAATTAACGTGAGGACAAGGTGTATGAGTTAATATCGTATAAAGACCCTTGAAAGCAGCATACACGCGTGCACCCTGCGAGCACTGACATTCGCAGGCAGAGCTACACTGGTAAACCGAGCCCAAGGGGCTTGATTAACAGGAAATTTTCAGAATGCCAATTAGAGCAAAGTTTACCGAACAAATTGTTTGCACTTGTACCCTAGAACCATCATGAATTTTAATTCAGCACGGATTTATGTGGCTGAAACAATAATTAAAGATACATGAACGCCTCACGTTCAGGAGACTCCCCCATGGCTACGCTGTAGTTTTGGGTGGGGAGTGGGATGAAGAGCTCATTTGGGCAGGGTCTGCCCTGGCTTGGGAGGACATGGGATGCAGGAGGCTTTTCCCCACGGAGCAGTTTCCTGAGTACCGAGCTCACCAATTTGTGCAGTGTTTAGTCTTTGACTTATTTTTTCTTTTTTTTTTTTTTTTTCTTTCTTCATTTATGTAACCTGACCAAGAATGATCCATGGGGTGTTTTGTCAGCAAATGCTGGCTTCTCTTTTCCAGCCTTCCACTTCTGGTGACTGTGAGACATTAAATCAGGTCCTTGGGTCCCCCAAGACTGGAGCCGTGCCCTGCGCTCTCCCTGCAGCCTGGGAGGCGACGTGGGGATCCCCTCTCTCCTTATCCCTGGAGTTTGGATGTAGAGGAGCAGCCGTGCGTGCCACCATAACGCAGGGAGCAGCTTTGCTGGAGGAGAAAGCGGTGCTACCATGTGGCATCAGCAAAAAGTCACAATCACGCAGTGCGATGTATATGTATGCCTTCATTTGAATTCTTCTCTCCCTCTCCTTGTGCTGGTAAATAAATTACACGTATTTTTAGGAGAAGTTATTTTCTGTCACTGCGCTTTTAAATGTCAAGCTCCTGTCTTCAAGATACTTTAAGGTCAGTCAGGCTTCAAGGGAGAAATATGCAGGTGGGGAAGAAAAGCCACGGTCGGGCTGTGGTCCAGCCTAACCTGGTGTTGTGGTCTAAATGATGGGCAAACATCAGCATCCCGCGCTCAGGCAGCGCCCGGGGGCATTGCCCTCCCTGCGCCTCAGCGATTGCCCTCGGTTATGGAATAACGAAAGACCTTGACAAAAAAGCCAGTGGCTGAAAACGATCTGGCCCGTTAGTTCAGGAGCGCTGATGAATAATGCATACATCCAAAGGTCGGTTTACAAATGATTAATTAACCTTAAGAGAGGTTATCCTCATTGGTAACATCCGTCGTCCCAAACAGCTTAATCATTTCTGCACAGGATGGTGTGCGTGAAACACAATTATTTGAGAAAAGTTTTGAGGAATCACGGAGCAAGCAGCCGGCACTGCTCTCGGCAGAGGCGGGCAGCCGCTGGGCACGGGGCACTGCCGTGGGGTCTCTGGGCTTTGCTGTGCTGCGCGTGGCGTACGACGGGCTCGAGCATCGCTGACCGGACCGCGGTGCCTGCTCGTGTGCATGCTGGGGTACGGCTGGGATGGCGCAGAAATTGCACCCTTGCTCCGGTAAACAGCTCGGGCGTTTCTTTTCCCTGCTCTGATGTCAGAGCCTGGCTCTCCTGCCAAGGAGAGCAGCTCACCGAGCCTCCTGCTGCGGCTGATGGTGCCTGCGCTCGGTGGGGATGTTGCCTGGGCAAACAGGCCTGCAGTCCAAGGGCTTTTTGCATTTCTTATCAGCGATTTGTTATCTGTGTCTATTAATAGCGTGCTCCTAAAAAAGCACTTCCACTGTCTGGAGTAATTTCTGGCTGATACCTGGATGCCTTCAGCGAGCAGCGTCTCTGCTTGCTCATCGTCTGCTGCTGGGGACCCAGGCTGGTCCCCCGCTCCAGGGAGAGCTTAACCCCTCTGCCCTCTGATTCAGGCTTCAAGAGAGCCCCCCGCTCCAGGCAGGGTCACTTTTTGGTTTTAAAATAACTGGGTTTGTTTTATTTTGGCAGGGGCACCTTTGGCTGAAGGCTGGCCCCCGTCAGTACCTCCTGCAGGACAAGAGTCATAGAATCACAGAACGGTTTGGGTTGGAAGGGACCTTCAAAGCCCATCCAGTCCAACCCCCCTGCCAGAAGCAGGGACATCTCCAACCAGATCAGGTTGCTCACAGCCCCGTCCAACCTGGCTTGGAATGTTTCCAGGGATGGGGCATCCACCACCTCTCTGGGCAACCTGGGACAGTGCTCCACTACCCTCAGGGTAAAAATTTTTTCCTAATATCTCATCTAAATCTACCTCCCTCTGTTTTGAAACCATTACCCCTAGTCTACATCAGAAGAAGGCTGCTGTTCCTCCAGCTCCTTCTTCCTCCTACCCACTCCTTTCCCTCCAAAACCAAGCAGGACGTGGAGCTCACCAAGGTCTTCTCGTATGAAGAAAAATTTGCCTCTCTCCCCTCACAAAGCTTCTACACTGGATGCAGCTGAGTTGGTTTCTCACCTTTTTTGAATCTGTAAAGTGGCAAAAGCAGCACGCACTCACACCTAAGTACCCCATGTCCTGAAATGTGTGAGGTTTCTGAAGCATTTCGCCTCAAATTCAGCATTTCTGAGAGTAGAAGGATCAGCCTTAGCAGAGAAAGAGAATCTGGGGGGAAAAAGAGAAAAATGCACATCCTGAGCAGTTGGTTTGTGCTTTCTCCAGCAGGCCCAAACCCCAGAAGGGTAGAGGGGTGTCTGAAGTACAACTTTGGTGGGGTGTGAAGCCCTCAGCTGAGTTCAGTGACCATACAAACATCCACTCACCTGGATGCCTTTAGGAGACCGGCTGCTGAGGGTCCCCATGCTCATCGATCCAACTGAGAAATGATGGGGAGCCCACGCAAAGCTTGGTGCCACCAGTGAGCTCGTGGACCACCAAGTTTTTCCCACCCATCTGCTCATCTCCCACATCTCCTTGCTGCCACACCCACAAAAAAAAATCACTCCTGACCTGCTGGAAATGGGAGCAGTGGGGTGATGGAGACCATCCAAGTGATGCCAGAGGAGCAGCACCCACCGTCTCTGCTCTGCCTGGCGCTTCTGCAACTCAGGCGCCTCCTGGGGCTACAGCTTTAATGCACATGTTTATGCATTTTTATGGGCTTTTTAGAAGCGTGAAAATGATTTATAACATTTCATATTACATTTTTAAAATCCTTTAAAATTCAAACAAATCTTTTCCCCGCTTTGCCCAGTTTTAAGGCATCTCTCTTGTTCAGCTCTTGCAGAAAAATATAGATGGTGGAAACTCCTAAAATCTGCAACCATTGGATACAAAATTGATATTTTTCCCAGTTAAGTACTATAACAGAGCGAACATACATGTTTAATTTGAAAATGTTGATTCCAAATGGATTTTTCTTAAAAAAAAAACTTCCCCCAAGCAAGTCAATATTTGTAATCAAATTGAAATTTCCTCTGGGAATTATTTATTTTCATGAGGTTTAATTTTTTGCAAGGGAAAATTCTAGGCAGGAAGGTTTTAAGTTGCATTAAACCAGTTTTAGGAAGGGGGCTGGGAAATCCCTCTCAGAGCGCAGTTGCCTTTGATGAGGGTGATCTGATGGAAGGGTTTAACCTGACCCTTTCCTCTTTGAAGAGGGTAAGGAATGAGCAGAAAGGAGGAGGAGAAATTGGAAAGAAGGCATTCAAAACCAATTCTCCCCCCATTCCCCTTTATATTCTTGGAAAGGCAGCACATGGGATGGGATTCACCTCTGGCAACATCAGACATCAAAGGGAGACATCTGAGCGGGCTATTTTTGGCTCCTACGCAGCCGGAGGGGACACACAGCGCTTTGAGGTGGCGCGTAGCTCACCTACCCTTATCCAACATCTACCACAGAAGGAGATGAGTTATGCCTTCATCCGCCGCGAGCTGACGGGGCGCTGACGGTGACAGGTCCGCACCAACTGTAGCCCGATGAGTCCCGTCCGTGCTGCCTGACCTGCTGTTAATTTATGTACGGAGCAGGAGCGTGCCCAGGGGTACCGCAGCCCCTCCGTGGGTGACATGATGTGGCCCCCGAGGAGGAGCAGGCACCTTGACAGGGCTCCAAGCCAGCTCTCCAAACCTCATGAGAAGAGGACGCATGGGTCTTCCAGCATCTAGAGGGAAGCCCTTCAGAGAAAATCATCATAGCTCAACCTAAAGATGATTTTCTTACAGAATTTGTGTCCATTTTAGAGCAACAGTTGGGGTTAATGATGTGCATAATTTACATTATTACGCCTTTTATTTTTATATGATGATAAATAGCCTACCTTCATTTTTCTCCCTATTGTGATGCGCTGGGAACACCGGATAGTGCTAGGAAAACAACAATATAGTGCAGCGCTGCCTGTCTCAGACACAGAATCAGCACACACTGCTGCAGACAGTCACAGATGCATCGCACCGTGTCAGATTATTAGCTCCCAGGCAACTGCCAACATGCAGGTTTATTGGAAACGAAAACAAGGTAATTCAAGATTTATTTTCTCGAAGAAGAAAGCGCCAGGAGGCAGGAGCCAGCCCCCAGCATCTCCCGTAAAACACTCGACACGTGGTAACTTGCTGCTCCTTAGCCTGCGTCCATGGACCGGGCATTTTTGAGGGGCCTCTTCCAAAGGAGGAGAATTTTCCTCCTCATCCCCATACTGTACCCTGGAGATCGACTCTGTTTTCGCTGTGCCCAGAGGAAGATAAGCACACCCTGCGCTGTCCTGGCTGCCGGCACGGGTCCTGGGGGATCTTGGGTGGCTCCTAATCACACATCCTCAAAGCTCCAGAAACATTCCCTGGTTATTTTCCAACTTGACGTATTCATTACCTTCAGAATATTGCTGTCTTCGCCCCTTTTCTAATGGATTAGCACGAACTGATGGCCAAACAAAACTCCTTATGGACAGATATCTGCCATGCGCCCATTTTGTGGCTCTGCCCAAACACAATCCATGCCTGGGCACGGACACAGGCAGATATTACGGTGTTCTGGTTTTGTTTAGTGAGGGGGGGCCGTGGTGGCAGCTTCGGTAGGAAACGGCTAGAAGTTGCTCCCCTTTGTTCAGGGGACTCGGCCGGGCCCAGGGCGGACCTGCTGCTGGCCAAGGCCGAGCCAATTGGTAGCAGAATGTTCCCTGATAACGCCTCTGTGATAACGTATTTAACAACGGGAAAACAGAAAAAAAAAAAAAAGACATGGAGAAGATGTGGAGCAGCTGAGCGGGGGCAGAGAGGGGGAGGCGCGAGCCTTGTGGGCCTTGCCTCACCCTCTGGCCTCCCGCTGGGCAGCGACTGGGCCCAACTCAGCCCGGCCCGGCTGCAAGAAGTGGAGAGGAGATGAGATGTGAATGAGATCTGAAGAGATTCTGAGAGGCGTCTGCCTGCCTGTTGTGAAGGATTTCTGGTGAGAGGAACGGCTGCAGACACCAAGGGCAGTGAAGAAGGAGGGGGAGCAGTAATGCAGCTCCTGGCCAGAATTCCCCTGCAGCCCGTGGGGATGGCCATGGTGGAGCAGGTTGTCCCCCTGCAGCCCGTGGAGCCCACAGAGGAGCAGAGATCCCCCTGCAGCCCGGGGAGCCCACGGAGGAGCAGAGATCCCCCTGCAGCCCGGGGAGGCCACGGAGGAGCAGAGATCCCCCTGCAGCCCGGGGAGGACCCCACTCTGGGGCAGGCGGGTGCCTGAAGGCGGCTGTGGCCCGTGGAGGCCCCGCTGGGGCAGCCGTTCTGGAGGGGCTGCACCCCGTGGAAGAGATGACCCACGCCGGAGCAGTATCACAAAGGACTGCAGCCCGTGGGAGGGACCCTACCCTGGAGCAGGGGAGGAATGTGAGGAGTTCTTCCCTCGATGACGAAGTAGCGGCGTGAAACAACGCGTGATGACTGACCGCAACCCCCACTCCCTCTTCCCCCCTGTGCCGCTCGGGCGGGAAGGTGGTAGAGATAATGTTAAGGCTGGGAAGAGGGAGGGGTGGGGGGAGGTTATCTTCTTCTCTGTCTCATTATCCTGCTTTAATTAATAAATGAATAGTTTTCCCCACGTTGAGTCTGTTTTGCCCATGATGGTAACTTTAAGGATTTATCCCCGTCTCAAACCTTGAGCCATTTTTCTTGTATTATCTCCCCCTATTCTCTCGGAGGGTGGGGGGAGTGAGAGAGAGACTGCTTAGTCTGGTCCCGATCTGGGCTGAACTATGACATACGGGCAGAGAATGGCCCCACTGAAAAAAATTAGGAACTGGGAGGAAAAATTATTGGAATAATTTGAGTGATTAATTCAGAGTTGTTGAAGATCATTTAAAAAGATGCCATAAATGTGTTCAAAAAAGCCCCGCTTATTAAAAAAACCAACAAAAAATGCATCTTGATTGGATGAAAGGTGAAAGATGCTATAAAAACAAATAACACAACCTATATAATAAATGGAATAAGAGCAAGCTGACAGCAACAATCGTTCAGAGAGAAAGGGATGCAAGCCGTGCCTGACGATAACCTGTGAAGTGAGAGGAGCCTTGATGGAGATGGAGAGGCGGCTCCTCAGCCTGGGTGTTTGGGTTCACAGCTGCGTGGAGGTCCTGCGAAGAGAGAGCATGGCAAGGCCTCTTCGGAGCGGTCTGGGTCAGTAATTTTAATCAGAGGCTTGTCGTCATGTTTTGGACTGCACTGAACTGTTTATGAAATACGCCTGCTTCCCCCAAGATGCATATTTTTCTTTTAATCTGAAAACCAAACCTTGGAAACCTAACTCTTCCGAAGAAAAACAAAATCACTTCTGTCCCTAGCTTCTGATCAATCTTTTTAAGCTCTGCTCTCAGTCTTGAGGACACAGAAAGAAGATCTTGTGGGGTTTTCCTTTCTTCCAGAGGGCTGACCCCACTGGCAGGACCCAAAACCTGATGTGTTCAGCATGCTCCGGTTGGACGTACTGCCTACGGACAGTTGGTTTAGAACAAGTCTGGCATTTCCCAGGGCAAGCACGTGGCAAGACTACTGTGGGTGCTGGAAGGCGTCCACGCACTCCTGCTGAAACATCCTAACCCCGTCCCTCCTCCAGGAGCTTTGGCCACCGTACAGGCACAGATCAGGCAGTGGTAGGACAGATTGCTGCTGCGAGCCAAGAGGTCTGTACACAAAATGGATTTTTCCTGCTGGGTTCAAATAGTTTTGCTCCATGTGAATCTTGGATCCAGGTTCTCCAGCCTGGAAGCCAGAGATGCTGGAAAAGGCTTGATGTCTGACTCGGAGCCTTGGGGCAGCGTGGTGGCAAAGATCCCCCCACCATGCACCCGGGCACCTGGGAAGCCTCCGACTGCTGCTGGCGTTGGCACAGAAACCGAGAAGACATTTACTTCCAGGAGCAAATGCAAACAATTGGCCAAAATCAAACAAAACATGACCTCAAATGAACTGAAGCCTTAACACTTCCAAACAACCCTGCACTCAGTATTGGCAATGTAATGGCTTACTTTTGAGATGTGAGGGCTGGAGGAGACATGAAACCTGAAGCTCTCGGAGTTAGAATCACAGAATGGTTTGGGTTGGAAGGGACCTTCAAAGCCCATCCAGTCCAACCCCCCTGCAAGAAGCAGGGACATCTCCAACCAGATCAGGTTGCTCAGAGCCCCGGCCAACCCGGCCTTGAACGTTTCCAGGGATGGGGCATCCACCACCTCTCTGGGCAGCCTGGGCCAGTGCTCCACCACCCTCAGTGTAAAACATTTCTTCCTAATATCCAATCTAAATCTACCTCCCTCTATTTTAAAACCATGACCCCTCATCCTATCCCAACAGGCCCTACTGAAGAGTCTCTCCCCATCTTTCCTGCAGCCCCCTTTAGGCAGTGGAAGGCTGATCTAAGCTCTCCCCAGCACCTCCTCTTCTCCAGGCTGAACAGCCCCAGCTCTCTCAGCCTGTCCTCACAGGTGTTTCATTACCATCATTTCTACCATAATTACTGTGATTGATAACAAGCCAGCATCCCCCGCAAGGTCCCTGAGCCGGGCTCAGGAGAGCCTGCCTGCACCTTTTCCCCAAGGAAAGGCACAAAACCCGAGAGCTGGGTATTTTTAGAGCACCCAACCTCTTCAATTACAGAAAATACAGCGTCAGGCAGAATAGGACCTGGTGGGTGGGTCTGTTTTTTCACAAGCCCAGGCAGCCTCGCTGGCCACCAGAAAAAGCCCCTTTCTTCCTTTTGAAGTGGGGCAGAGACCCTCATGGAACAAAACCCATGCTAGAAATAATGGGTCAAAAAAAAAAAATCTGAGTTTGATTATAACCACAAGGAAGAAAAACTGAAGCTTATCTGCAACACACAACCCCTCCCAATCAAATTAATACCCCAGACCACAGTCCTCTCTGGAAGCAGGATAAATATCTCAACAGCGCGTTACCTTATTACCCAGACCACTTCAAGCTTTTTGGAACCAGTCTGAAGAAGAGGCAAATCCATTAAAAATTTGATTTCTTTTATTTCTCTGCAGCTGCGTCTAACTTCAGCCCCTTCTCTGTTAAACTTTGGCTAGAGGAAATTCACCCTTTGCCTTATTGCTATGTTTTTTTTTCCCAGCAAGATGTTTCCTACATTTTTGAGCTATGTCCCTCCTATTGTCCTCAAGTGTCCTGGAGTCACCAAGGCAGAAGACCCAGCTGCAGCTCCTAGGTATGGCTCCACAACCTCTTTCTGCCCGCCATGGTCTGTGGGATGCTGCAGGTCACACTGGACTAAAGCTCCTTCTGCCAGAATCTGAGCCGCTGGGGACAGCTCATCTCGCCGTGAGGTTTATCCAGAGCTGCTGTTGAAGCTGCAGTTCTCCGTCCGGAGAGATCCCTCCAAAAATTGGTATGGTCCCACAAATGGGCAGCACAGGTGGAGGCAGTTTGGGCTGTATCCTGCACTTTTCTTTTCCCAAAAATTTGAAGGCAGGGGAACCTACATTCTGTGACCGTCATCGCTGCCATGCCCCCTACAAACCTTTCAGTACCTCGCTTTTCGAGGCGTTTAGACACTGTAACCTGCTGCTTAGGAGGAAGGAGGACACTGAGACTGGACATGGCGGTGGCATACGGGGAGCCATATGCTGGACCAGGAGAGGAGCATACGGCGATTAGCAGAGGGGCTGACCCCAGGCAGACATGTCTGGGGCCACGGCCGAGGCTGCCAGAGACCTGGATCCTGCTCCCATCGCTGCAAACCGCAGTTCAGCGCAGCCCTTCTCGGCCCCGAGGGCCAGCGATGCCCTTACTGCCTTTGGAGGCAAAATCCACATACAGCCCATCCCTTGCACATAGGACGCCCTAAATTTCCAGCTGTAGGGGAGGACCAAACCATCCAGCTGTTGGTTTAGGATGTAGCAGCACAGTAATTTTTTTTGTCTTTCATTCCCTTCACTGCTTCTCTGGCAGCACGTGTCTATGTCTGTGGGTCTGTTTGTGAACTGCATCACCGGCACAGCTGGAGTTAATGTTGGCTTCTGAGAGCAGGAAGGCAGATTGTGTTCATATATATACACACACACATCGAAAAATACATGTTTTTAAACCCAGGAAATTCTCCTCGCATCCCCAGGGCTCAGCTCCCCGCGGCTGGTGTGGCTCGGTTGGGTGGGTTGCAGGATGCTGTGTGAGGACCGGGGCAGGGAAAGCAGCGGCGCTGGGGCTCAGAGCCAAGGGAAACGCTCTCTGCAGCAGCGAGTGATGCACGGGGATGGGTTTTTGCAGCCCTCGGGCTCCCCTGTGTCCGTGTCCAGCCTGCGAGTCACCCCCACAGAGCAGTGGGGATAAAACCCCCTGTGCATGTAACTGGTCCCTCGGAGCCTGCCCTCCTGGAGGTGATGGCCGCTGGGATGCTCTCACCTTGGGGGTCTTCCCATCCATCCAGCACCACGCAGCCACGTCAAGCCCTCCCCAATGCGGCTGCTCGGCGATACAGCAGCCAGCACGCTGAGGGCTGCCGTCACGAAGGGAGCCTGTAATCCCCCTAGTCCAGAGATGCCCTTTCTTTTGAGCATGCAAGAGCCCACACGGCACTACGTAGGGCCTTGCTGCTTTTTCCATGCTGGTTTTAGCTGAGGAGCTGAAAGAACCCATCCAAGAGTCCCTCGATGGCACCACAGGAGACACAGAACTTGAAATTCCCCAGAGTTGGAGGGGTGCATGCTCTGCACCCACCTCCTCCGGCTTACCTTAGCATCCTGCTGTCCCCAGCCAGCTGAGCAGCTCTCCAGTGCCCAGAGAAGGGAAACAGCTGATGGAATTTCCCCAAAACCTGCCATCGCCCCTTTCTGTGCCCAGGAGGGCGGCAACACCACAGTCTGGGGCAGCACGGCTCCTCCAGCTTCCCTTGCCAACAATTCTGGCTCCTGCAGCCCCCTCAGATCCAGAGGTGTGGAAAAACCTGCAAGATGACAGAAAGCTCTCTTTTCCCTGCTGTAATTAGTCCCCTTGGAATTCAATTAACGAGCTCCCCGCTGCAGCTATCAAGCCACCATCAGTTAGGCAAACAGGCGTACAAGCCAGGCCAGGTCCTTGCGAGTGCAATATAAATATTTTCACATGTCCAAGGGGAGCCTGTCCTTCCACACCCTTTGCAGCTCACTTGAAAGCGTTGCCCCACTGGTGGGAATTTAAGGGCTCTGCTGATGACCAGAAGCACCTTTACCCTCCCTGCTCCCCTTTCCCAGCTGGAGAGCATCTACCCTGCCCAAGCAGTGCCAGGGAAAACTGTCATGCCTGGTAGGACCGCAGCATCACGGGGCTGACCATTGCAAGGTGTGGATGCATCATCAACTCTGCAGTCCCCGTGTGCCAGCGTGGTGCTGGGCACGTAGACAGGCATCACATGGGACCCTGGTGGCATTGCCATGCCCATCTCTGGGGTGTGCGATTGGGTTTAGATGGGCACCGGTGATGGTGAATAGCAACCATTGCTGCAGGGGCTAGAGAACTGCCTGCTTTTATGGTTTTCTGGCTTTTTCTACAAGCTTGGCCAGGCTGGAAGCGGAGAAGCTGATGTTTTCTGAGCTGTTCTCCCGGGCTTTGAAAGCAGGGAGATGAGAGCTCAATTCAGCTCATCTATTTCCAAATGCCAGCGGAGCAGGGTTTGAAATAGGGCTCTAGATTGGGGAGGATTTCATGCATGCCTCCCTCCAGGGGTGACTTTGGGGCTGGGGAAGTGGGGTGCTGGATACCTGGAGGGACGCTGGGCGCCTTGCCTGCACCTGCTAGAGAAGCGCTGGGATGTGACACCCTGCAGTACAGCTGGCTGAGGAACGGGGCCTCGCAAAAAGGTCCACGAACCTCCTCTGCACCACCAAACCCACCTTCTCTGCCTTCAGAGCTTCATGCATGATGTGGGTCGCGAGGAGAAGCTGCAAAAACGAGCAGCTCCTGGGAGATCAATTTAATCAGCACCCATCCCAGCCGCTACGCTCCCCAGGGACAAGACGAAGGGCGCGTGGTGCTGTGCGGTTCCTTACAAAACACCCATCTCGATGACTCCCCAGCCAGGTTTGCTTCAAGAGCAGCAGCCCCTCGTCACTAATCCATCCCCCTCCAGTGCCGTGGACCCGACCGCCCTGCCCACGTGCGCAGCTGCGGTTTGAGTTCGGGGCTGCAGCTCAGGGTGAGGGTGATAAAATGCACCGCTCTCCTGGCTCCAGTGCAGGAAAACGCATTGCAAGATATTTCAACTCAATAAGCTCTATTCAAAATGAAACCCATTATGGCAAAGAAGGAAAAAAAAAATCTCTAATGTTTGTACTGCATCAAAGTGAATGATGTCACGTGTCTGGACTGCCTCGGAAAGCACTGAATTGCCAGAAGATGGTGAATGTTTTCAATATTAACTGAGAGGAACCAGAAGGAAGATGCTAAAACCCAGAGAAACTTTGCAGCTAGTGCTCCTGTTGATGTGTTTTTCCTTGAGGAGCGTTCTCTGCTTTGTTCTAAAGGTGCCTGTATGACACTGGGGACATGATAATGGGTGCCGGTGGCCACTTGAGATCAATGCATGGATGTTACCACCCCGTCTACACTTTGGGCAGGTCTTCTCCTAGCACAGCAATGTGTGCCGAAGCTTTGACTGCAGCTCCTGTGTCCCAGCTCTGATCTCTCTAACTCACCCAGGATGAACCTGCGGCTGGGCATGGGCTCGGGCTCACCTGTGACCTTGGTGTAGACGTAGCCAAGAGCCCGCTGGCTCTGCGTGACCTGAATTACTGAATTTCACGCAAAACCCGCGGGCAGTGGGAGGGGAGCACGCTGTGCTCCTGGCTTAAAGCTCCCCGCTGTGCCCTCGCACAGCGGTGGGTTTGCCCTTGGGGATGTTTGATGTCCCTCCAGCTCTTCCCACCGCTGCTCAGTGTTAGGAGCCAGGTCACCACTGTGTGAAACCCTGCTGAGCTACGGGACAGCTGGCAATGCCCAAACCCACGGGTTGCAGGGTACGGATGCCAGCACACCGCAGCGGGTGTTAATTCCTTCTGGAGCAGCGCAGGGGCCCTTCCAGGCCAGTTCACGCCCAGTTAGGCTGAGATTCGACAAAGCTTAGAGAACATGTGCTACTTATGGTAGCTTGACTCTGACTAGTCACGTTGGAAGTGGTCATGAGAAAGTCTGGGCTTGCTTAGGCAGAAACAGAGCAGCAGCAAAACACTCCTTCGCACCCAAAAAATCATTCGTACAAAGCAAAGCCTCCCCAGCCCGGCCAAATGAGAGAAGAAATAACAAGCTCGAGGAAGGCTCAAGGGAATAATTTCTCAAAGATTCTCTTTTGGAACCCAAATCACCTGATTTTTCGCTTTTGTTTGCTCGTGTTTCCCAGTAGAGGTGGAATGCATGATTTTCCTGGTTAAACATCAAATTCACTTGTATTGCTTCAAGATTTCTGACAAAATGAGGGTCACAGTGACCCCGCAACTATTTGGTGATATTCTGCTTGAATGGTGGTGATTTAACTGAGAGCAAACCCCCGAAGGTCCAAAATAATCCTTCATCTCACACATCACAACTCAAGCCTTCCACATCACCTCCTACCTGCTGAGACCCATCCAACTAAAATGCCTCAAAACTTTTTCCGGAATAAAAAGGACAATAAACTTCTGCATCACAGGCAAACTCCAGGCTCCCAAGATGCTTCTGGAAACATGTTTGGTTTTTTTTTCCTAACTTATATTGTATGTTTGATGCTGAGGGGAAAGGAACACAGGGTAGTTGATGGTGTAGACCCAGCCTGAGGGTGCAGGGGAGTAGGGGTGTACGGAGCGAGGGGAGAAGCCGTACGGGGACAGTGGCACCCCCAAGCCGGTGCCCCGGGGGTTGGTGATGCACCACAGCCCCGTTTTTCACACTCTTCTCACAACACCAGCTTTACCCTGTCATTCTTTTAAAATATTTAGTCATTTTCTCCACAAATTTAGAAACAAATTGGCTGGTGTTGCGGATGAAAACTAGTTTAAAAATTAATTGAAAGCATTTAAAAATTAATAATTATTTCAGTTAATTAAGGTTGCAGCTTAACATTTTAAAAATTGTTAACAATTTGGTAGCTGCTACGCGGTCGCTGTTGGAATAGAAAATGATGGGGACCGAGAGGTGGAAATAGGTCATCTTCATTGTTTCACAGAGAGGGTTTTTGGGCTCTTCTGCATTATTATCGACAGCATTACTGCACCTATCAAAAAAGGGATCTGGAACAGCGTAATTTTGCTATAATTTCTTTTGTTCCAGATAATTTAAAATGCTTTCTTGTTGTCCATAACACATTTGGATATGGATTTTTGTTTTTTAATGGATACTTTTACTTCTCATATCTGTTGTTCTTTATTTCATAGCTTCTGATTTTTTGTCACAACCATAACCTTCCTCCCTTTCCCGATTTGTTACTTACCTGTAGCTCAGCTTGCTCCTCTTGCTTTCTTTCTCGGCCAGGATTTGTTGGATCTTTTCTTTGTGATCATCATAAATACGTCTGTCAAGAAGGAACCGAAACAAAAGGCATTTATTTATTTGAGAATTTGAGAAATTTCTGTTTTTCAATGAATCAGTGGAGAACGCTATAAAAAAGTGCTGCGTGTGAGAATTGGCCAGCAGATTTTGCAAAGGGCTTCTGCCCAACCGAATGGGACGGTTGGTCCCTGGGGCCTCCCTCTCTTGCAGGAGCTGCTGTGCACCCTGGCCTGGTCTCAGCACCAAAAACCACCGTAGTTTCCTAGATCATGATCTAGGTGGTTATAAATTCATAAATCTGAATATACCTTATCCTGCAGAGGTGGACGCAGAACAAGTTGACCCCGCGTCTCCCTGCCCAGAGCATCCCACGCAGCAAACCATGGCTGAAACGCTGTGGGGTGAGGATGAGTGGGTAGAATTAGAGTGTGCATTTCCTCATGTCCCACAGACCAGAAGGACACACGAGAAGCTTTGCCCTGCTGCCGTGGTCCGTATCTGCTCTGCAGTGCCAGCAGCCCATCTTTGCCATCGCCAGCCGCAGTGTACACCGAGGCTGCTCCCAGTGCTGGAGGGCCGCTCTCCTCTGCTGTTTGATTTGTTTACATTGATTTTAGAATAATGGCTTTTCATGAAATAAATTTCGATTGAGAAAATAAATTATTTTCTCATTTGGGTGCAGGCAGGCTGTCGCTGCGGCGGGTGCGCGCTCCTCAGCCCTGTCAGCGATGATTCCCCATTACAAGCACATCACTGGCAGGGCTCGGGCGGTGCAAGAATTTCCATTCAAATGTGAAGTATTCAAAACTTTATGTATTTCACTTTTCATGCAGAAAATCTGCCTATTTCTACTCAGCACAAGAGGAACTTTTGTTAGGTTGTTTACCCTTGAACAAACGATGGTTTAACCATTTTCAGGACAGGAGAATGAAAAATTACGCTGCTGCTGTTACGCACCGCTGCTCCATGGCCGATGGTTTAAACTTGAACGTACAGAACCGCAGTCTATAAGCAAAATATACATAATTTTTTTTTTTTCAGTAGAAATCTGCTTTGAGTCCTGCTTCATTTTAGAAATGTGCTTTGAAGCTGTGCCCTGTTGTTTTCTTTTTCCTGCCTGTGTTTGATGACCTGCCAGCCTTCAGCTGGCACCGAGCACGACTCCGCACAGGCTCAGATGGGAAGCTGCCGCATGGCCCTCGTCCCAGCGATGCTGCCTTCCTCCGTGGGTGCAGTTATGCTGATGCGTGTCTGCTCGTAGGACCGGAGCTTTCCTGGAGCATAAAATGAAGTTTAAAAATAGTCTTCCTCAAAGGCTGTTCAAGAAATTAAGCCATCATCCTGATTCTCTCCTTACAATAAGGGAAAGTAAGCATGATGTACAATGGGGAATCTCCTTAGAGAAGCGGCTGAATGTTCCCTACAGTACAGAAGATCTTATATTTCAACCTGAAATCCCATCCCCTGTGTTAAAGACAGACACTTCAGTTTCCAGTCTGGACTAGATATGCAGAACATGTTCTTATAGATCCCCCCCTCATCCTCCTCTGAGCTCAAATTAGGGCTTGGCCCAGGTCATCCATTTCAGGAGTTTCCTGATGGATTCCTACATGAAGCTTAAAAACCAGGAATAAAATTAAGAAAAGCAAACCACCCCCCCCCAAGGAGATGTTTTAAGGCCATAAGGCCCAAACCATCTCCCTGTATCTCCCAGATGCTCTCCCTTACGTTGTTCAGTTATCCTGCAGCCCATCCAAACCTTACAACTACACCCTGTGGGGAAGAAGCTTAGTTATGCAGAATATGAAAAAAAGCATTTTCTTCTTGCCTGTTTTGAATGTCCTAATCCATAGTTTGATGTTTCTAGTTTTTTGTGCTGCAGGGAACCATGAATAATCTCTCCCGTGCTGCTCCTCACCGTGTAGCCCATCACTCACAGCTCTTCCAAGATGAAGAGTTTCAGTCTGTGTAATCTCTCCACCCGCAGAGCCATTCCCCTGCCCTCATCTTTCCCATCTCTCTCTGCATCTTTCCTAGTTTCTATGTTTTTTTTTTTTCCTGTCTTTTTTCTTCCCTCCAGTGGAGGGAACAGTTTTGCAAACAGTATTTAAGCAGCAGGTGAATTATTGATCTGCACAACAATGAATTGATCTCTTCTGTTTTGCTTAACACTTTTCCCCTAAAAATTTCCACACTCAATTTACTTTTTAGGCTACCACAGATCGCTGAGGCGATGTTTTCGTAACACTACCTACAACGTGAGTATGCAAGGAAAAAGTTACCTTTCCTGAGCAGTAACAGCTCACTTAAGGCTTGCGACCAGTTCAGGTACAGATGGGCTGTTTCACCCGTGCACATGATTTTGAATGTCTTGCTACCGAATTTCACTCCTGTTTTACTGTCCAGTTGCTCAGTATTGAGAGATCCTGCCTGAAAAGCTTTTCACTATCAACTCTAGGTATGGAAGTGTTGTCAGCAACTTCATTCCCTAGCTGTTTCCTTTTCCTTCTCCAGGTCATCTCCTGATCTGGAGACGATGCTCCACCACAGGTCCCTGGGTGCCTCTCTTGACACTTGTATTCCATTGCAAAACCTGCTGATTTATTCCTAATTTGTGTTCCGTACTCTTACGCATTTATTAGACAGAGGAGGGTTTTCTCTTTTACACTACAGTGCTTTAATTTCTTTAAGACCCTCTGATGAAGACACTTTTCCAAAGCTTTTGCCAAATGCACCTCCTGCTCTGCAAGTTCACCGGCTCTCCAAGGGCAGTGGTGCAGGAATTCACCCCCACTCACCAACTCACCCCCACTATTTCATATTTATTCTTGTGCCTACTGACATCTTTGTTGTGTTCTTCTGACTGTTTGCCCAGCACAGAGACCAGCCGGGCAGTCTCCTGGATTGCTGCTGAGACCTTCTAAATGTCATTGCATTTACCACCTTCTGCTGCTTTGGTACCACGGTTATTTTAAGCAGTCCCTTGCACACTGCTCCTAAATGGCTGCTTCATACGAGATATCCTTTGGGCTCTGGGGTGATTGCTGTCTCCTCCTTTTAATACTCTTAATTTCCCCAGTTTGTGCCCCAACATCTTCCAATGATGGTTGATGGGGACAGGTCCCCCATGGTGGGAAGAGCCCTGGGGGGGCTCCACAGCTGCTGAGAGGTTTGAAAAAAAGGGTCTATTTATTAGATTTTTACACCTTAGAAAGCTGATCATAAAAAAAAAAAAAGGTTGCCTCCATTGTCAGAGTTTTATGCTTAATTTGTCATCTTGCACTCTTTTTAAAAATCTTCCTCATTTGAACACGACTTCTACCTCTTGAAGGATACTATTTTGCCTCTGACAGGCTCCTTTAGTCAGTTCTTTAATGAGAACAGCTAATTTTTTTGCCCTTTTAGAGTCTCTTTTTATAATTGTATAGATTTGCTCTCATCACCTAATAGAAGGTCTTTAAACAATGTCTGTGTCCCCTGGAAAAATTTTACCCTTTTGGCGGCTGCTTTTAATTTCTTTTTAACAAATCTCTCCACTTTTATATGGATAGGCTTTTTGAAATGAAGTCACAATGAACTTTTTCGGTTTTATTTTTAATTTCCTACAATGTTACTGAGTTTAAGTACCTTTTGGGCTCTTTTACAAAGGGACTCTTCAATAATCATGTTTTAAATTAGCGCTGTGGCCTGCTCAGGATTACATCTAGCCTTGCTTCTCCTAGATGTCCTGAACAGGAGCTATCGTCTATGCTGTCTCCAGAAATCTATTTATTTCTGCCTGGGAGTATCTGAAGTCCAGTATTTGAATACCCCGGTACTGGGCTGGTTTCCACCCCCTTGGACCCCATCTTCCTGATGGCTATTATGGTTAAGAGTCATCTAGTTGGGTGGGTGATGATGTCACCTCACCTTTTACCTTAGCATTGAATTTAAACCCATAGGGGGTCTCTTATTTTCTAAATTTTATTGTTCATTGTCTTATTCTGCACTAATTAATAGCCAGCCCACTCCTCCACTTGCCCTGTTGGTGCACATGCTTTCTGTCCTGGTCTGAGGTGCCTATCACGCCTTTCACAAACGCTTTCACAGTTTGGCGTCTGTGAGCACCATGAAGGTCACCCTATCCCTTTCATTTTCACAGAAAACCCATGGGCTGGGATAAAACCTCAGTAGTATCTCACACTGACCTTTTTAGTCAGACAAAAGGGACATCCAGGATATCCTTTTCCCAAAACAAAGGTCTGGGAGAGTTGCCCACTTCAGTTGGAACTCTTGCTTCTAAGGACAGGCATGTCCGTGATGCTACAGCTTTACCTGGATATATATGTGGCTTTATGGCCCAAGCCGCTCACCAGACTGCTTTTTATTTTTGTTTAAATAAGTGTTATTCCAGATAAGTGAGACGCTAAAAAGCAATTAAAAGCCTCAGGTTATGGCTGAGTAGAAAAAGTAATTTAAAATTGTCCAAACATGTTTTTGACAATTTCTAAATTAAAAACCAGATCCCTCCTTGCCACTTCTCAGTTCACTAAATTTAAACCAGGGCTCCCATTTTAAGGGAATACTTAAAAAAACCCAACAAAGAACAAAATGGAACTTTGTAAAGGATGTTAAGTGTTTTTTCAGGTTTCTTTCTGGATTGCAACTTGCCATCGTACTCCATGATCAGAAACATTATCTGCAAAGGCTGCTGTGGTCCCTCACATCCCACCTGCCGCAGCAGAGCCAGGAGCACGTGACAACAAGAGGGAAAATCCAAGTACCTTTCCCTCTCCCATGTTTTCAGCTGAAAACGGGGTTACTTCCCAGTCTCGTCATTTCCTTTTCCCCCATTTTTCATCGCAGCTAAAAACTGCTGGGAGCACTCAACAAGGGAGGAAGCCCAGCAGCAGAAACTGGGTGGCGCAGGCAGCAGGCGAGGACAGCCGACCGGATCCGCCGCTCACCCTGGCTGGCTCTGCCTGAAAACATTTGTAAAGCAAGTCGGCTCACCATTAAGATGGTGGGGAAAGCCTTGTTCTTGCCAAAAAAAAAAAAAATTTGTTCTGGCAAGGTCTGAAGTAGGTACACTCAGCTTTAAACTGAAAAGCAGCGTGGCTGTCATCACAGGGAGCAGGGCTGCTGCACAGGCTCCACTGGTTTCTCATGTTTTCTACTCTTTTTGTGTGATCTCTTAGCAAACTGGGAGCAAGCCACACTGCCTCATTTTTTAAAAAAAACCAAACCCATGCAAATCCTCAACACCACCCCTAATTAAATCCAGGCTCACAAGAACGAGCAAGCTTCCCTCCAGGTGAACGTGGACAACATTTCCCAAGCTTTTCCATTTTCCCCATTAAAACACACAGCCTGCTCGTTCAGTCGCAGCTGTCACAGTTTCCTTTCTTCCCTGTTCATGCCTTGAGCATCGTTTCTCTTCCTCTGCCTCCAGAGCCGTAACTGCCGCCAGACGCGGCTCCCGTTGGACGGCGTACCTGGTTGTTGCTGTGCAGTGACGTGCGTGTCTTGCCGTACAGCCGCGGCCGCCTGTTTGCTTGTCTCCGTGCAATCTCCTCCCGGAGGATTCTGCACAGGCTTTAGGGATAAGCCAGATTTTCTTCTGATTAAAGATTTCTGGAAGATTAAAGATACACAGCCAGGGCCCAAGTCAAAGCTGCAAAGTAAAGATCATTCTGCAACTTTTTCGGTTTGCAATTTGATTTTTTTTTTTTTTTTTTCAATCTGTTCTCCTGCGTTTTTAAACATGTAGATTGGAAAAGACAATCATCTACCACAGAGCATCACTGTGCCCCTGCTCAACAGGACTGAAAATGGAGAGCCGGAGTCTGGTCCCTGTTCCTAAGGGTTTTCCTCCCATCTCAGTGTTTTGGCACAGCCAGTCCAGCTCTGCTGGATAAGTCTCCCACTCCTACACACCTACTCGATCTGTGCTTGTTCTCATCTGCCTTCCTTTCTGTTTTCCTCCCGTTCCCAGCACTTGTCTCCATCCCACACACACAAACCTCCCCGTCCTTCTCCGTGTGCTGTTCCCCAGCCTGGGTGACAGAAAAGGTCCCTCTGCCTCCCCAAAAATAATTTTTTCCCCCTGAGGCCATGGGCAAAACATTCTCTTCTCATGCACCAGAAGTAGTTACAAGGCAGGGGACACATCCACCATCTCCAAAGCATAGCAGAGGAACACAGAGTGGTTTCTGTGAGAGCCAGGGATGTCTCTCCAGTGCAGCCTCCCAGTTGCGGGGATCAAATCCTTGCACGTGAGCACGCTCCAGAGCGCCCAACTCGACTGGGCAAACCCTGCTTGTCCCCCTCCTCCCCATCTTGCTTGCGCCCACCGAGCATGGGACTGTTTAGTAGCATCTTCACAGAGCATGGCCTGTGTCATCATCCCCAAAGGCGGTTCTTCAGAAAAAAAAAGGATGTGCCCAGTAAAACTTTTGCAGTGCCTGTTTCTGTTTCTCTCAAACACACCCATCAAAGCCAGCAGATGCTCTGGGACCCGAGTGCAGGGGAAGCACCTGTGGGAGCTCCTGGTGGCATCGCCTGGCCATGGATGGTCCTGCCCTGCTGCCACCGTGCTCATCAGTTGGTCCCAAGGAGTAGGCAGGTGCCTACAGCCCTGAGAAAAATCTGCTTGATTTCCTCTGTGTGGAGAGCATCCCCAAAAGGCTTTTTGAGCAAGAAGGGCCAGTTTTGTTTGACTACATGTTAGGATAGTTTTTCTTCTGCAATGAAGAGAGCTCAAAGCAATCAAGTCAAACAGAGTAGAAATAGAGTTATGAGTACAAAAAAAAAAAAAAAAAAAGGGTTTATGAACATCTTCCCCACCCACCATGTCCTTGCTGGCTCATCCTTCCTCCCAGACCTGCGTCCAGCTGACAATTAATGGCAGCACCACAGCATCAGCCCCACCGGGCTGTTTGTCCTTCCATCACCCCCTGCTCCCCTCACAGCCTCTTGGCGCTGGCTGCAGACTCCCAGCTCCCTGCTTGGCTCTTCCTCACCACCTCCTCCTCCTCCTGCACCCGGGAGGCTGGTCCCAGTCTGGACCGGCTTCTCCCAAGGGAAGGAGCCAGGTATGCTGGCTCCCTTTGGCGGCATCTGCCCAACTCTGATGCTTTTATTAGAGGAACTTGACACACACGCACACACACACGCCAAGAGCGCACGCAGATCAAACAGATGCTGTCTGTCACAGAGCTTAAAGCCTAATTACGGAAGATTACAGAAACTATTTATAAATATTTATATCCATTTAAATATATTTATAAACGTATCAGGATTGGATAAAAGTGTATATTGTTATTTTAGCTTAAGACATAGCCAAGTATCATTTTTACAATGCTCATACAATAATCATATATTTGTATTAAGCTTCTTTTTGATTAACGTGGACAGCAGCTGTTAACATCTGAGCTGCTGCTAGGCTGGCATCAGCGAGCGGAGGAGAATGGGTGGGTAGATGCTGAGAAGTCTAGAGGCAACAGAGCAGAGCAGGGTGGAAAACTCTTCTTCTTAGGGAGAAACCCTCCTGATTCACCAAGGATACTGCAAATCTATAGCTAGGTTATGTATCCTCTCTTTCACCATTAATCTGCTGATTTATTGTGGCAGCAGCCTGCCTGCCATGCCCCATCGTTCGCTTGCGTGGGGCAGGAACCCTCTCCCGCAGCACAGCTCCCAGTGCCGCTCATCCTGGGTCCTCTACCTGTGTGGCAAGTGTAAAACCTAAAATCACGATTTTGTGGTGCCTAGGGGACGCGGAGAGTGAGGGATGGAGTTGCAGGGGAAGCAGTGGAGTGGTGGCAGACACAAGAGAAGCTTGGGGGGCACTGGAGGACGGGGAGCTTGGAGCAGCAGCAGGGATGCTCAGCACACGAGCTGCTCCTGCGGCCGAAACTCGGGGCTCCCACAGCCAGTCCTCATCCAGAGGAGGGTTCACATGGGCTGTGCCAGGCACCGAGCAGAAGAGATGCTGCCTGCCCATCCCTGCATCCTTCCCAGCACTTTTTTTTTCTTCCCCCCTCCCTCGGGAGAAGACAAAGCAGGAAACTGTCTCCGTGCTCCCGGCAGGGCGGTTTTGAGCCGGACAATCCCTTTGGTCAGGCATCAAATACCGGCGTGTGAGCCATCTGCTTCTTTGACTGAAACACCCAGAGAAAAGCTGCTGGATTGGAAAAAGGATATTAATCTGAAAAGCGTACAACAAAGCAACTGCAGGATGTTTCCCCCCCCTGAGCCAGAGCGAGCGAGGGAAAGCTGATTACCATGACACACAGGAGCCCTGATCTAATATTCCACTTCAAGATTTGCAAATAATGTGCCCATTAACATTCATTAGCTCTTTAAATAATACCTGCCAGACCTTCCAGGCAAGGAGGAAAGGCCCCTGCGCCCAGAAATCAATCACATAACAGCCTCTAATTGTGCATTTTCCACATCTACGCAAAGTTTCAATAAAAACAAGGCAGGACAGAAGAGCAAAGCCAAAGCTGTCATTGCTGTGTACAGAGACACCCTTTCCGCTCCCGGCTGCGGCAGGAGGATCTTTGCTAATTAGCAGGCTTCTCTCCGACAGCTCGCCCGAGTTCAGCGGGCGCTGGGGGAGGCTCTCTGCAGGAATGTGTCAAGCCAGCCTTTCACCACCCAAAATAGCTCCTGTCCTCCAGCTCGTCAGGGCAGCCTGCAGAGATAAGTGCCATGGAAAGAGAGGCTGGTGTCATGCCCGTCACACCCCAGGAAGATGAGACTTGCGTGAGCTTTGGGAATCCCAGATGAATACCCAGATAAGAAAAATTTTTAGGGGGCATCCTGCAGCCCCAACTAAAGCAATACTGTAAGAGAGGTGGAAAACTGATGGTTTGAGATCAGGCTGTGATGCTACCTGCGAACATCATTGCTCTCTATATCACCTGCACTTTCTGCCCTCCCACTCCCCCTTCGGAAAGGAGGGATTCTCTGCTGAAGGCAAAGCGGGATCAAGGCAAGGAGCCACCCCACTCTTCGGTCATTATTGGTCTTGGATGCCCAAATGAACTAGCACCTTCCCAACACTTGTGATAAATCAAGTTTCCTAGCTGTTAACTGCAAAACTGCTGATCTGGAAATTGACCCAGCCAAGAGTGTCTGCGTATAGACTCTTCCAGGGGACCTTGTTGTCCTGTCACCACCACAGCTGCGTCCCAGGCAGACCAGAGGGTCCACCAGCATGAACACAGAAGTCATGGGCACCAGTAAAACCACAGTGCTATTTTCATCCTTGGGCTGTGCCTGTGTTGTGCAGAGGACTCCCAAGCCAAAAGCATAGAGACATGTCCTTGCAGAATTATGAGTGACAGAAATTATGGACTGAAGATCCCTTGGAGCCATAAGGGAGGTCAACCAAGGTTTGCCGTTGGAAGAAGGCTTTATGTGAAGGTTGCTAGGTGTAGAGAAGCAATGCTGCTAGCACATTCTCTTCAATTAATTTATACTGACGGATGCAGTTCATTCTGTCACCTACCTGACTACTAGCATGATCTGGCTCCCTCTTCTCTACAGCTCTGACATTGGTTTGAGCCTGTTAGCTGTTTGGACACACTAAGTTTAAAAGAAGTCAATCTACTGAAGAGTGAATAGCTTCTTGGTGGGATAAAAAGTTATGGTCTAACCCTTGTGTGCAGCAGTTCTGATCAAAATGGTGAGGAGGGTCAGTGCTGTGGTAGACATGATGGCCTTCTGGGTTAGTCATCGTCATCACCCAACTTCAGCACACTGTACCATGCTGCTAGGACTCCGTAAGCAACTGTTAGGCACTATAAAGCTCAAAATAGCTGTCCATACAGGCACATTCTGGAACTTGTCTGGTGTATTTCAGTGCTTTAAAAAAAAAAAAGCTGCAACACCGGAGAAGTAGATCCCTTTGCACAAGGCCACAAGCAAGCCTAGAGGTGTTGAGGGGTCTGTAGCACATCTTGATGTTCCTCAGAGAATGACTATGTTGTCACAGATGTTCCAGTCACAGCAAAAAAACCGTTTGGGAAAGGCACACTTTCCTTGAGAAAAACAGCATGGCAGGGAGACAGCTGTTATAATTGCATTTAATCAGCCCCAAATTAGTTTGAGTAGTTAATAACTGTCTGGTGTAACTGGCCAGGTCAAAGAAGGGCAGCAAAAGAAAAGTGGTAGGTACTGCAAAGTGTCTGCAGGATGACTGAGAACTGTGTTCCCCAAACAAGAATATTCCTGAGCAAAGAGAGGACTGATGAAATTCCTTCAAAGTGTGAAGGTGAAGTACAGAGAGAAATGGGGGACAAACACTTTTAAAATGTGCAAATGATAACTGCAATGGAGAACCGCACAGGAAAAAGAAATAATTTTGCGTAAGTGCCTCTCTGTGTCGATATTGCAAAGAAATGCAAGGGCAAAATGAGTTTATGAGCATACTTAAGGGGCAGTGATCTGATGAAGAAGAGAAATACAGAATTAAATGTTCTCTCCTGGATTTCTTCACAAATTTACCAAACGAGGTTTTGCCAGATAGCTCCACAGCTCTGAAAAAAAATAAAGAAAAAAGATAATTTCCAGTTGCAGAGTGGAGCAGTGGATGTTACCATCACAGGGTGATGTGCAAACAGGTGGTGATCGCCACTGCTCATGTAGAAAAGAGATCGTCTTTGGACTAGTCCTTCCCCAACCCTAGTGGGGAAGCTCTGCTCCCCTTCAGCCTAGGCCCCCCAGCCCATGGGATAACAATTCTCACCTCAGACCTGCTCTACATTACTGCTGAAAGCGCCCACTAATCCTCCCTGCTATCTCTCACCAGCTCCTATCTAATTTATCCTACCAGCTACCACAAATTTATTTAATCTAAAGCTCCTGTAAAAAGAAAAAGAAATAAATCTGTTTTATGCTGTGTACTCTCCATTCCCTCATCCAAGACCTGTGTGAACATGGATAAAATCACTATTTAATAGTGCTGGTCAAGCCCTGCTGCTTGTTCAGAAACCTTGCTTCCAGCCTGTTTGGATCAGCTATTAAAAGTTTGTATGAAACTTCTGAACGTGTTTTTGTAGAGCGCGAGGGAAGGATTAAAGTGTTCGGCACACAGGAACAGCCCAAGAGTGGTCTTGTACCTGGGGATTGAGAGCTGCATGTGAGAAATATGGGGATCGGGATTCACCCAACAAGACGTTGGTGTGTCCATCAGAGGATGATGGAGGTGAAGGCAAAGACACTGGGGACATTGATGGAGATGAAGCCAAAGGCATGGGAGATGTGACTCAGCTCTTCCTAAAGCAGAGGGGGGTTGGGTGGGCATCCCTGGGTGCCCCCACCTCTTTCGGCTGCCAATGAGACCAGGGCAGCATCATCACAAGGTGAGCTGCTGCCCAAAGGCTTGCCCTTGCTGCAGGTTCTTCCTGGGTGCAGGAGCATGTGGTGGCACCAGGGCAAGAACAGACACTGGCTTAAGACAGCCCTGGGGTCTCTCTCTAGAGGTGAGAAAAAATGCAACCTGGATAAATTTCAGGAAGGATAAATTTATCCTACAACAAGTACTTGAGTGGTTTTCAGCTTTTTTTTTCCCCCCAGGTTTTTTTTTTTTTCCTATTCCTTTTGCAGTACCTTGAATCACCAGCCTCTAATTATTGCCTGCAGGTAGAAACATGCACTTCTCCCTGGAAAAAGTCCATTATTTTTTACCCAAAATCGAGGGCAGTTAGGGTAGTGCGAACACTTGCGATATATTATTAAAACAAGCTCTCACCCCTCTGCTTTGAAATAGCTGCTAAGACTGCGTTCTGTAACACTTCTCAGGCTTTTTGAAAGGTTTTGTGATCCCAAGCAGATAGCAACCCTTAGTCTGAAGAACATTGGGCTGTGATTTAATGGGCCTTTCTCGTACTAAAATCAGGGAGTCAATGAAAATTTCTGCGTAGTGCATAGCTATCGCTAAACTCTTGCGGCCATTTAGAGCAGGAGGGGAAGAGCAGAGATGTAAGGGAGCCCTTTCCGATTCCACAGTTATCTCCTATCAATGGAGCATGGTCCCCAAGGAGCATCTACTAACACCGGAAACTCAGAACCCAGGGGCAGAAGAACTTCAGACAAAAGCTTGTTCCCACAGTGTCCTCACACCTTTAAAATCTCAGCACCTACCCCATTTAGAAGATAGAACAGGGACTAGATTAAGCCATCTGCGAAAAATCATCCTGATACAATTTCAGTATTAAAAAAATCCGTGTGTTACAGTTGTCCACAAATAAAAAGTTATCATGAAAAAGTTATTTTGAAACCAAAAGCCATCATCATGGCTTTCCTTGATTAAATCCCTGTAGCATCTAAAGAGCCCTACTCCAGTTTAAAGCTTCATTTTTGACAAAACAGCATTTTGATAGAAGATATCTTTTAAAAGCTACCTGGCTCTAATATTTGGTAACTTACAAAAGTGCAGAAAGATAAAATGTTTGTATTATTTTCTCTAATATATATAACCTATTAAATATAAGCAATATAATGTTAAACTGAACTAAAATTTATTTTATAATATTAACAAAAGGAACACTATCCAAAGCAGCACTGGGCTCATCTTGGCCCAAGAGCTGGTTTTAGCTCCTTGTAGTGGCCATCGCCATTGATCGGTGTTGCCCAACTTGTTTCAGCTTCACTCTGCCAATGCTGCATGAGGATGCAGCCAGCCTCGGTGGTAATTGCACAATGAGCAACTCCCTACATTAATTAAGGCTGAGAGGGGCTTTTATGCAACTTGCAAGCTTTAGGAGTGACAAGACCATAGGTTGCGTTAAGAGAAGGTACCAAGGTAACACCAAGCGGCCACCCTGAGCTCACCCTGAAGGGTTTGAGATGCTGTTGACCCCATTTGGCACCCAGACTCATTTTCTGCTCCCAAAAGGATCAATCCTGCTAGTCTTAGGAACAGAAGGGTGAGCATAACCTGAGACAGATACCAGCAGGGTTTTTATGACTATGTTATTAATGATGTTTTTCCATATTAATTCAGAGTGGTAGTATTATTGTAGCTGGGATGATAACTGTTTGTAATATTTTGATTAGACTGTTAAGCCTGTAATTAGACTAACAATAAATCCGTGGCTCCACAGAGGAGGTGTTCCCATTTTACCTGGAATGACAATTTGGGTTGAACAGGCCGACGAGGCGGGGCGAAGGGGCAACAGGGCAGAGGCAGCTCCCGGCTCCCCGCCATCAGCTCAGGGAGAGAATCATCGGGGGACCTTGTTACAGCTTTGAAATGGAGATCTCTGGCCGGCACCGGTGCCTGAACACGCTAGAGAAGGATGTCTGAGGACAGCTCGGGATGGCCTCCCAGTTAGCAGGTCATCGAGTCGGCACCTTGCACAAATCGTTATTGGTCAGTGCCTCAATTAACAGGCATCCCAGGATAACTTGTAGCCGTACAATTAATCAGAGGTCAGACATGGCCGGGGCTGTCTTACCCAGACTGGTAGGACTCATCTCCCCTTATATTCCCAGAAACAGAGCAGCCAAAATACAGAATATGCTTTGTTCCCGTCCTGGGAAGGGCCAAGAGAAGACTTGCTCCAGGTGGACATCTCCTAATTTTTACCCATTTGATTGCTTTCTGATTAGCAAGTGCCAGCTTTGCCAAGAAAGGGACCAAGAGGCATTGCCCATAGGAGACTGAATAAAGCACATGGGCTGTGTTCAGCACTCCTGTCCCCGAAGCACAAAGCTGGGGGTGGGAGGGAGCAACCGCCAATCCATCTGGTAATGCCTCAAATCGCATCCAAGACAAGCATTGCATTGACTTTGTTTCTCTGCAATCCTATTTAGGGAACCGGCTCCTAAGATGTGCAGTACCAACAATGTGACTTTCATATCACTTTGAGAGAAAAGTACTTGAACGCACTCTTAGTTTATCTTGAGAAACCAGTCATTGCGTCTGCGAGCGGGAGCTGGAGAACTCACTTTCATGCTGGTTCCAATTGATAAGCCCCAAACAGAGCCTGATCATTGTGTCTTGTTTACCCAAGTGACAAGACGACTCTGTGCCCAAATACTTCTCCAAAAGCATGTACCTTAGTTAAAGCCTTGCAAGGGGCTTCAGTTTTTAATGCTCTCCTTGATTCCCACCGCTGTGCAGGAGGAATGTCGATGCAAAGAACAATCTGTGAGCACGAAGCCAGGTAGCAATCATATCCTCAGTTTGCCTGGTTTTGTCTGTTAGTGGTTGTTGCCGGCTCAGCACATGCGTGGTTCTCAGAGGCAAAAGCCTGCTTTCACAGAAAGCCGCTGCCGGTCTCAACACGGCCATCGTGGTGTGAAAAAGCAGAACCACCACGACGTGGCCAAGAGGTCCTGGCCCCTGATGGGTTATCCCACAAGGATACACAGCTTGTAAGCCTATACTACCACAGTAAGCCCATACGGTGCTGGTGAGGGCTCTGCACTCTTCCAGAAGTCATCTGCCCCACCAGATTGCAGATACAGCTTACACCAGTAATGCAACTGTAGGACGACTTGGATTAACATATTTAATTCATTACGCTTAATTTGTTTTAACAGCTAGAGTGAAAGTTATCATTTTATATGTTGCAAGTATGATCAGGTGGCCTGTGTTTTGTTTGCTGTAACTTTTTTTTGGTTAATTCTATTTTGTCTAATAAAGTGCTTTAATTTACTCTAATTTACATATTGTACTGTAGCTAAAGAACAGAGGTAAAGAGAGCTACAAGAAACTTTGAATAGATAATTGGTTAATTAAAACAACTTAACTGGTATGTGATTTATAGCATATTGTTCTTACAGAAGCAACAATATGGTGAACTGCTCTGGTAGGTAATTCCAAGTTCCAGCTGCCTTGTATGAGTGTATACTATAACAGAGCTGGTAATTATGAAATTCCTCAGATAATTAGGCTCCTTTTCTCAAAAAGATCTGAACTGCTATGTATTAAATCCTTACCCAGTCTTGTGCCCCTGTCTGCTAAAGACAATTTTTAGTTGTCATGGGAATTTACCCACTTGCACACCCACCTACCCTCTGCTGTCACCTGTATGGAGCATTTTGAGTGGGGACAACACATCCACAGCTGTCTCCCCTTCCTGAAGAAGTTTGCACCAGGTGGGATACCACGGAGGGAGGGCAAACCACTGCTGAGCCTGCTCCAGGTGGAAGGTACTGGAGAGGAGAGGGTGGGTGGTGTTCAGGTTGGGGTGGTGGAGCTGGGAACCCACAATCAAGGTGGTGTCAGAGAGCCCATGATGAGCAACAGGGACCAAAGGGCCAGCCCTAGGAGAAAGCAGCATGTTCTGTCTGACCAGTTTATTTCTAATCACTTCCAGTGTGTTTTCTGATGTTTAGGTTGGGTCTTCTTCAGGCCCTAGCAGTAAGGTGGAGGTCTGGGCAGATCCACCTCAAAGCCCTGGGAAGCTCAGGGTCCGTAAGCTCAGCTTGTGGCTGGGCAGCTGGGGTGGGCAGAGGTCTCCTGTTTGCTGCGGCTGTCACTACAGCAGTGCCTTGGGCCATGCTACTGATTTGTGTAATCTGGCCGTGACGTCCAGATAAGCTGGTCTGACAGGCGCCCAGGAAAGCATCCCGCTTCCACTTGGCTTCTGCAGGAGAAATACAGCCCACGTAGGAAGGGTGTGATTGAGCTGGAGAGGAAGGTACTGAAATTTTAGCTTCCTGATGCGTCTGTGCTCCCTATAAATCAACTGCGGTCATTTTAACGGCGGCTCAGGCACTGAGCTCTCACGTAGATACCTGCAGTTAGGTGTCCTAAATGTAAATTGAAGCCCACCTGCGATGGAAGAGGGGGTGGAACTGCACCTCTCCACCCAGATGGAGAGACCAGACATCAGACAAGTGCTCTCTGGAGGAAGAAAAATGAGACTAAAAGCTCTGCTCAAAACAAATAAAAAAACCCAGAACAACAGGGAACTCTGGTTTAGTTCTCAGTTCCAGGTGATTTAAGTAATTGGAAAATCATAGTTCTGAAACAACTCTTTGCAGAGCATCATAATCAGCCACACAACTCGGCGGGGCTTAAGTGCAGCAGAGTGGATCTAAAGACCCCGTGAGGAATGTGCTGTTCTGGGGGAGATGTGTCATTTTGAGATGGCATCTCCAGGAACAGCAGTTCCTTCAGAAAAACATGAAGCCTTCAGGACTGTAAGGATGCAGAGACCTCAGCCAGCTTGTCGTTCCGAGACCTAGCTGCTGCAAGAGTACAAACTGTAAACAACATGCAACTTTTTCCCCCCACAAAGAAAACTCTGAGCACGTGGAAGATCTTCACTTCCAGTCCAGGGGACCTGATTTAGGAAAGTGCTGTGGACTTTGGGATGGGAGGTGGCTGCTCAGACGGCTGAAGCCAAGCGCACACCGCACTCAAGCGACACCAACGTAAGGGCTGCGTCTTCCCAAGTGATGTATTCGGATCACGCACGCTCCCCTTCACGTTATTAAGTTTGACTCAGTGCTTTGAATTCTGCTCTGAGCAATCCATAATCTCCAACCAAATAATCATAAAGGCCCTGCCGGCCTTAAAACATACGTCTCTGACAATAGCAATAAACCTACTTATTACTATTGTGACCACCGAAGAAAAGACCGCGCAATGCCATCATCTCATCATCCAGATTTACTCATAAAGCAAGCCCTTCCCAGCATTTGTTAAAACGGATGAGAAAAATGTTGCTCTTAAGATCTGCTGATCATGTATGTGGACATTTAAATATCAGAGACAGTTACCGCCGTAAAGACCGGGAGAGGAAGACAGACATAAAATGAGATTAAGACAGAAGGCTGTAAGCCACCGTAAAAGTAACTCAATAAACGAGGCGCTGAGCTCCAGCCTGCACATCTACAAGCATCCTACCACTGTAAACCCAGGGATACACGAGGGTCAGGTCAAAAAGCCTAAGGAAGGGAAGATGTTTCTTGAGCAGACTCAGGTTTTGCCAAAATACCCTGGATGGCGTAATACAGACGACGGCACCTACTTCAAAAGCTTTAGGACTGAAGTGTCTGCTATCTCTGGTGCTCGCTAGAGCAAGACAGCCACTGCCCCAGAAGTTCTGAAGCAATAAATGTATTGACGGAATAGCGATAATGTGTTTGCAGTGGAAAATTGCCTATATTCAGGCGGTGTCATGCTATAATTCCGCAACAATAACAGGCGGTCTCAGAAATAGGAAGAGGAACAGATTCGGAGAGAGATTTTCAGCTTTTAAAGAAAATTAAACAAAATGGAAATCACTAGCAGTACATGCACTAAAACAGAATTGCACAAAAGATAGAGGAACAGCGTATTCTCCGCTGGGGTATCTTACATATTTAAGAACACAAATGTCTGTAGGACCAAACAAGCTTTATGGCCTTAGCTCCTCTCCACTGATACATAAAAATCAAGAGACTTGCAGAAAGAGAGTTAATTCACCATTGCATATGCAGAGAGAATAGCTATAATAAAAATGAATGTGTTCCTTGGTTAGTATTTATTTTTCAAATGTTCCCACTAAAATCATGGGTACAATGGTAGCAGAAGTGCAAGAGGACATTTCAGACTTTTATGGGTAAAAAAATAAATTATAAGAGACAGAGAGCAGAGGAAGTGAAAAAAAGGCATTCCCTTATGCAAAAAATATATGATTGAGGCTAGACTAAGTGAGCTTTTCTGGTGTTACAGATTATAACACCAGTTTTAGGAGCTTCCCCCCTTGTACACAGATTATCTCTGGAGCTCGTAATGGGTCTGCAGGGGGAACGGGCTCTTGCGGATGCTCTCAGAGCAGTGGACATCAGTGAATATAGTTGAGTGGGAAGACTCAGATCCCATGCCTCAACCCACAGTCCCTCACTTCATGAAGAAGATGAACACACTGGTGTACAAAAATATCTTTAATCTTAAAATCAGGGCTAGTTCTGAAACAGAATAACCTACCAGACTATGGACTTAAAAAAAATACCTGTTTATTGGCTAGCAAATAGCCTTTAATATATACATACATATAAACTTCGTTTTTTCACTTCCTTCCCTAAAAAAGTTTATTGTGCCCCATGAGTTTATCGGGGTAATAATATTGATGTGATGTGATATGAGTGGTCTATCACGCTTCAGGCCCTACCGATTGCCACCAATGGCAGAGGGAGACAGCTTGGGTTTTAAAAGGGAGAGATGGGGAGCCCCTGGCACCGGCAGAAATGAGGCACAGAAGGGAAGGTGCAGACACATTTACAAGAGTGAATTTGGGATGTTACGAGTGACTCTTCAGCATCAAAGCTGTCCTACTTCCAGAGTCTTATCGTATTTGCCGAAGCACGAATCAGGGAAGAGGACTTCAGCACAAATCACGTTCCACTGGAAGACTTGCTAATAAATAAATTACACCTCACTTCTAGAAACAATTTCCCATGATCAATAATGAATAAAAAAGTCAATTCCAAAGCAGCGTTATGACAGCATGACTCACAAGTGAGTGACAGCAAGGATTTTGCTTCAGTAGCAAAATCAGTGCCTGATAAAACATTGCGTTTCCCCAAGACTCAAAGCACACTGCAAAATAGGAAGGAAATCCAACACCCACAACAAGGAACATGGAGCTCGGTGGCTGGACCAGCCACATTTCGTGAGACCTTGCTGTCCTGCTCATCTCTGAGCACTCGCATACTGCTGGGGCATAAGTAACTGCAGAACTCATGGTCCTTACAAGCTGTCTCTTCACGTAAAGAGGGTATCATACAACTCTAGACCAGACATCATTTTTACAGATAAAAACAAAAATCACATCAGCAAATGTTTTTTTTTTTGTGACCACAGTTTACAGTTTCAGTGACTCAGCCACAAGCAGAAGAATAAAGTTCAAATCCACCCAGACAAAGATAAGATTTACTTAAAAGCCTTGTGAGAACCCATTTCACATAACTGAGGACACTTGCGCACCAACTATCTGAGAAAAACAACACATTTCAAAAAAAAACCAAACAAAAAACCCACAAAGTATAGTTGGAAACTGTCTCAAGAATAGTTGATGTGATACCAAACCCCCACAACTTCAAAAAGGAGCTGGGCTGCGTTAACAGTGTTCCTGATGAACGCTCGGCGTGCGGAGGGCTCGGGAGAAGGGCGCATGCCCATCTGCTCTCAACCCCAGTTTGCACCCACGGGCCAGCTTTGGCTTCTAGCAGTCCTGATGAAAATCTGAAAATTAAGCTAGATGCTATCACATTGTGTGCTATGCTTAGGCTGTACATAATCCTGCGGTCTTGGGGATCAGGAAGAATTACTGTTTCTGCCACTTGATGCCTAACTTGGGTTTTGGGTTTCTTTTTTCCTTCTGGAGCATCAGCAAGCAGCCACAGGTAAAGGCGAATTTGCCATGGGAAGATGCGTCTCACTCCCAAGCCCAGGATTAACCTGATCACCAGGTTTGGGATCAAGGGAGAAGCTTTCCTTAAATCAAAGATCATAGGGAAGCCTTTACATTTTTCGCCTTCTTCCATAAGATGGCATTACACCATCAAAGGCCACCTGGACATTTTTATTGGGCAAATACCCTGTTGCCGCAGGAACCCATGACACTGACAGCAGTCACAGTCCCTCCTGCTTTCTACCTCTGACACATCGCTTTTTGTAGTATTTGGCATTTTAGACCTGGAGTTAAGTACATTAAAGGCCGTTGGAGGATTATCCGTGGCTTTGGAAGCTCCAGGATGTTCCTCTGAACCCCTGGATTTAGTTTCTATTTCAGAGTTGCCTGAGCTCGCAGTGGCTGCTTGCCGCCCTCCTGTTTCGCTGGCTATGCGACACCACACGCGATTGAGAGAGGTGCCCAAAAAATTGCTCCAGTGGTTACCCGTACTGATTTACTGCCATTTACTGGGGACACGCAGAAAAGCCTGCTGCGTGGCCATAATACACTATTATAATGATATTATATTCTCAATTAATTATTATCTGTATCTTTTACCAGCTACCCTGCTATTTTATGTTGGATCTGCATTCAGCAAAATAACTTCATCAACTTTATTCTGTTCTTTGTTTTGGCCCGTTGTTCCCTTCTCTGCGTCCTCTGAAGCGTTCTCAGTATTCCGCATTATCACAGTACATCTTATTAAGCCACGAGTTCCCCAGGAGTTTCTCCAAAACACTTGGAAGCCCATTGCACAGCGTCTCTAATTTAAATGCGTTTGACTCAATAATACAATTTAATAACCGCCACAGTTACTGTTTAGAATGAAAAATATCTCATTAGCTCTGTAAACTTGCAATATGCCATCTTGGTTTTGGTTTTTTTTTTTTTTTTTAATTACCAAGCAGAGATATTTTTGAGCATTTTTTACTTTTCAGTAGCACTGCCATCAATTTTATCATGCCCACTCCGCAGTGGGCCTTATACCCGCATCAGGTTCTTTTTAATTCCCAATATCAGATTTCTTTTCGCCTTAACAGATTTTTATTTTCTTCTTTTGTTCTTTGCTTCCCTAACTGCATACTTTCAAATAACACAATAGCTCAGCTTAAAAGGTAAAACTCAGATAATTGGTGTTATGTTAATTATTCTCTCTTCCTTTCTTTATGTAGGTGCGTGCGTGTACATGTGCGCTAACAGCCACTGCCTGTCACCCACGCTTAGAGAAGCATCTCTACCTGTAGCGTGTAGCAATATTATATACGTACATATATCATTCATACACATTTGCTGTCAAGACACTGGCAGCCATCCAGCTGCCAACCTTATCAATATAAACAGAGAAATTGGAGAGGGGGTGGCTGGTGATTTTGATGTCAACACAGACACACAGACCAGGCTGTTATTCCTTTTTGGGTTGGGTTTTTGCCTCACTCTAACACCCAAAGAAATTAGGTTTTATTAATTTATTTTGCAGAGCAGAATCGTGGGTCTTTGGTACCTCATTGAGCAGGTAAGACAAACCTCTGTGGGAACCAGCACGTTCCTCTGTGTTTTCCTTCTCCACCACTTTCACTCAGCACTAACATTGCAATGAGAAAGCAACACAACATCCTCCCACCCAGGTCCCCCTCTCCTTCCCAGGCCATGCCCATTCCTCCTGTGGCAACATAGGGTCTGGATCACCACCAGGCTGGTGCCCACCTGTCCCCACACCCCACGCCATCCTTCTGGTGTTACTCCAACACATCCCTCCCAAATATGCCCCCAAGATGGTCTTCACCTTACCAGGAGAAGATGCACTGTGACCAGGGGTTGCCCTCCACCAAAGACAGAAAAAGGGATGCTTTCAGACAAAGCAGCTCTTAGGGTCAAGGACAGCTTTTAAAGGGTGAAGCGGTGTCACAGCTGAAGGCACTCAAAGAATCAGCCTCACCAGCTGGTCCCCAGAATTTGGGCTCTACCAGCAGCCACCAGGTGGGGGGGCTGATACCTGTGGTATTTGCTCTGCCCCAAGCCTCTGAGCCTGCCTGCCTTTGTGTCAGTCCAACACGCAGGGGGAAGGCAGGACTCATCTGCAGGGAATGGTAGGGGCTGCTGCTGCCTTGTTGGCCAGGTTGCAGAGGAGCAGGTGGGTTTGCACAGAGGAGCTGTGCTGGCAGGCTTCGGAAAAGCAAGAGCATCTTCTGGGGTAGGTAAGGGCTCCTCTGCATTCATCCAAGCATGTTGAGGCACCAGTTTAATAAATGCTGACTTTATTTGGGTGAGCTCCCCTGTGATGCTCTCCCTCCTGCCCTGCTCTATCAGCCTCCCATGCACCAGTCCCGCAGCGGGGATGGAGGAGCGCAGTGCAGGGAGCCCTGCTGCTGGTCGGAAAGGGATGGAGGCAGGAGCAGGGATGCTCGTAGGAAGACCAGACAGTAGCCTGGAGGCTTGGCCAAACCGGAGAGCAGTTCTCCCCCTCCCCAGTGCCTCCCCCACCTCTCTCCCCACGCTCCCTCCCCTGCCCTCCGGTTCTACAGCTATAATCAAATCATAACTTTTATTAAATTTGAGATTACTTTTTAATGGAATCAATTTCTTGCATGGTGCTTTTCCCTTCTGCCCCGCGGCTCAGCCACGTTCTGCACTTTTGTGGTTTTACCCTGGCTTTTATCTCTGCTGCTGCCCTAATGATGAACGCCGGCTGCATAGGCGAGCAGCCACGACCCTGTCCTGCCCGATGGACAAGACGCGTCGTTCGCTGTGGGGACAACGCTCGCCGCTTGGACTGGTGTCACCGGTGCAGACCTCCTTGCTGTGGAGTGCTGTGGGGCGGCAGGATTTGTCCCACCTTGCAGCTGGCAGCATGGTCAGCATTAGCACCTCTGGGTTCAAGGAATTTTCCCTCCTGAGGGAAGGGAGCCCTCGCCTTTCACCTCAGCTTTGTTGCTGCATTGGAAACCCCGTGCCAGATCCGGTTGCTGTGGAGCTCGGGCAGGCTGAAGGCACCTGAGAGAGGCTCCCATCCTTTACATCATACCCTGCTGGAAGTCAAGGATCCAACCCAACCCACCCACAGAGCCTGGTCCGGCTCTGTGAGGACATCTGCTCCGGAACAGCCCCACGGGCAGGCTCTCTCCGTGTTGCCAGGTGAACCACATGGATACCACCACACACAACAGCCTTCATGGTTTTTCAGTTTCTCAATAACTATATTGCCCAAAACAGCTTCAACCTTGCAGCTTTATGTAACTTTCCACTCATCCTCCCTGCCACCCCTTCTGCTTTTCTTTTTCTTCCCGCAACACCTACGGATTGTATTATATCCTCTGATGCAAAAGGGCCCATTCTGCTTTCGCTTGTAACTGTATAATGACAACAAGAAAAATAACAGTGACAGTCTTCATTCGGTCCTCCTCCTGCTGATGTTCCTGAAAAGGCATTTAAGATCCTAACTCCGGATCTCATGTAGGAATGTTCTGGGTCTCGCAGCGTTCTCGGTTAGAAACTGTATTTTCTGAGTCGTTCTTTGGGAACAACAGGTCAGGCGGCCTCCTGGTTGTTTCAAGACCTGGCTCTAGTCCGGGCACCTTTCTCACAAAAACTTTCTCTCAGTTTGTAACACCTGGAGTTTTGAAAAGATGGATTTTGTTCCGGTCTGAAGGCATGCAGAGCTTGGGCTGGTGGGCTTTGTGCTGTCTGTTATGTAGTTCCATTGAATTTCTCTGGGAATTTAAATTTAATTCCTCCAAAACGAATACAGATGCATTATCTGGAGTGATTTTTTTCAGAGGAAGCCAGAGCAGCGGGTACTGAGCACAGGGATGTGCAGAGGTGCCCTAAGGCTGTGTTACCCCCAAATTTCCCAGCCTGCGCCACTCGGCGCCCAGCATTTAGCAGTCATGGCGCATCATGGGGTACAGACCTCAATGGTGATTAGTTATTCAAGACAACCACAAAAAAATTCTCTAACCCGACCTTTTGCTTCCATCACCCTGTTTGATGTTTGTGTCACACCGTGAGCATCCTAAGTACTTGTCGTGAACACAATGCCTGCCGCTGTGTTCGTACGACCACGTACCTGCTCTCCTCCTGGAGACATGAAGCTGAGATCTACTGTTTGATTTGGTGAGAAAGAAAAATATCAGCTTTTTCCTCCAAGTCTGGCACTCTCTTTAAGTTTAAGAAAGAGGATAAGAGTCCAATTAATTTGGCTTTCGCTGTGTCTGCTCTTGCTGTCTCCCTGAATGCACTAAAATATCTTTCATGGTTGAGAACCCATGTGCCCAGAAGTGGGTACCCTGTAATTAACGCATCTCTGTAAGCGTTCACAGCATTTAACTACTTCCAAAACAGTACCAAATGCCTCTTTTCATTCAGAATCTGAAGGAGATTCTATGTTGTTCTTTGCATCCTCCCTAAGATGGGAATCCAGAGCTCTTTCTTCAAACTGGAGAAATGCCGTGACAACAAGATGAGAAGCTCCAAGTTTGTAGTTATTCAGGTAACTTTCCTCTTTCTCCTTCTTCCAAAGTCTTATTTTATTTTTCAGCCAAGTCCATTGTGTGTGTGTCTGTGCCTGTGAACAAAAGGATGTTATTCTTTGAGATTTGCTTGAAACGCTCTTCCATGGTCATTTGTGCAAGCATAAAAATAGATTCAGTCCCGAAGCATGAGGCACGCCACCAAAAGCGCTATATATATTTATATATATATATGAATAGATATTTGTGTGTGTTTGTGTGTGTAGTCTTTTAAGGACTACATTCCCTTTTTTTTGGCTACACACAAGGGGTTTATTCCTGCAAAGGGCGAAGTTTTTTCCAGTCTCACACAAATCTCCAGGACTGAGGGAACTGCAGTTCTGCCGCAACGCTGCCTGTAATTAATAAATCATCTAAAGAGCAGAGAGTAACAAGGCCACTTTGAGGTCCAACAGGAGACTTCCAAGTATAGAAGTCTTTAAAAAAATTTTTAAAACAGACCATTTTGGTGTCCCCTATGTTTCTGTTGCCAGAACCTACGAGGAAGCCCAAATTTTGTCAATACGAGCCCTCCTGCAGGTTTGGCAGGCAAGAGGGGAGCTGGGCACGGCTCAGGGGTGGACGTGTCCCCTTTCCTGAGCACGGGGAAGGTTGGGTTTGGTGGTATCACCGTGCCTTTTTCCCTGCTCTTTCGGAGCAGCCAGGCCAGTGAAAGCAGCATTTCAAACACCAACATTCTGTTTGTTTTTTCAGCCTCAGCTTGCAGTAAGTAATTAGCTCTTTCTGTTGCACTCCTCAGGCAAGCACATAAATACTGGCCACTTCCATCCGGTTTTATTAAGGAAAATTCGATCCGAAGTTAATTTCCTACAAAACAAACATTGTCATCATATGGATGGTCGCCCACCTTGGTGACCTGCGCAACCTTTTCTGCTGCCCTAATCTTTTCCTGGCATCTCATGCCTGCATCCCTGCCTACCAACCTCTGCCTGACAAACAGCTTTCCTGCCCTACACCCAGGCTCGATCAGAAATATACGTTTAATTATGCAAGCGTTACCTTCCTGGGGTGATGGCTCCTGTTTTCAGCTGTGCCCCTGGCTGCTCCCACTCCTCCTGGGACCTGAGTGGCCCAGTGGTCCCAGCTCCTCCCGGACTGGGATGTGCTTGGGAAGGTGGTGGGCACCCTTCTGCACCCTTGCTGCTGTCCCAAGGCACATGGTGACCCAGGGAATGTCTCACCAAGCAGCCTCTGTGCCGCTTATTTCCCACTGAATGAAGAACACAAGTGCTGTCCCGTAGTCTCTGAGGGAAGCACACTCTTCAGTGACACTTTCAAGAGGACGGCCTGTCCTTCCTTTACAGCTATCGTAGTGTAACAGCCCGATCTGCAGACAAACGTTATGCAAATGTCTCTTTTACAGCCGTAGTTGGAAATGTGTCTTTTCTTGTGCTTCATTAGGACATTGGCATAAAACATCATTGCAGCCTCTGAGATTCACATCTTTTCCATCAGAGACAAGAGATTGTTTTCCAGTTCATGGCTGTTTTCATTTCTGTAGTTTTTAACAGCCTGGTCTTGCTCCTTGCTGCTCAGAAGACCCCACTGGTGGCCCAAATCTCCACTTCCAAGGATTTTCCAGGCTGTTCAGTCTGCTTCCCAATAGTCCATGAGCCATCCACACCTCCACTGAAGCTGCATCTGAAAGAGAAGAGATAAGAATAATTGCAAAATAAGACTGAATGGAGTCAACCCCAGGTTGGTCCTAGGTATCACGCCACCTTTGGGCATTTACTTTTGTCCCAGTTCACTTCTCCTTAGCTGATCTGAGCTCTGCTTGCAGGTTTCTCCAGGACTCAAAGGTGCAGGGGTGAGAATGACGTTCCCAGCATCTGTTGGTCTGCTCAGGAGAGACTGCAGACCCTGGGAAAGTGTTCATCTATTTCAAACAGTAAAAGCACATAGTACACTCTGCGTAGCAATAAATTTTAAAGTTTTCTTAAATATGAAGCTGCTCTGCCAAAAATCCTTGAATTTTGGTCTAACAACCCTTGTGTCCTGCTGTGCATTGCTGTTTTCCATGGATGCTCACAGGATGTGGATTTTTATGTGGCTTTCCCAGTTGTTCATTGCTTATGGACCTGCTGTTACGTGGTGGTTCTGCACATGTCCTGTGGCCATTGCCATTTTCCATGTGGATTTCCTACAGCTCTGCTCCAGCCCTGCCTACCGTTGAGTTGTCTGCCCAGTCTGCCCAGTCCAGACCTGTCACAGCTGTATGCGCTGTGTCCCCATACTGCTCTACTCTTTACCATGCTGATCACCCTCTAGCTCCAGCTCGTGGTATCTCTTCCCTGAACCTTCTTCCAAGCCATTTGCACCCCCAGCCCATCACCAAGCAGAAGGGTGAGGACTTCCAGTACTTCCTGGTGTGGAAGGTCTCACTTGGAGGGAGTGTGGCACCTCTTGTCCTATTTTACTCACTTTGTGAGCAATTCCCTCCCATTCCAGCACAGGGAAGAGGAATAGCCACAACAATAAATTGAATTTTCAGTGGTTTCTAAGAACTTGCCAATTCCTCTTCCTGTGCCTGAAAACCTCCCCTCTCTACTCACTGTTTGAATTTTAGAATCACAGAATGGTTTGGGTTGGAAGGGACCATTAAAGCCCATCCAGTCCAATGCCCCTGCAAAGACCAGGGACATCTTCAATTAGATCAGATTGCTCAGAGCCCCATCCAACCTGGCCTGGAATGTTTCCAGGGATGGGGCATCCACCACCTCTCTGGGCAACCTGGGCCAGTGTTCTACCACCCTCAGTGTAAAAAGTTTCTTCCTTATGTCTAATTTGAATCTGCCTCCTTCCATTTTAAAACCATTACCCCTCGTCCTATCACTACAGGCCTTGCTAAAGAGTTTCTCCCCATCTTCTAACAGGTAGGGGAGCTGACCTAAATACCTAGGCTGTCCCTAGCATGGCTTTGCCCCGCTGAACACTTGAGTTGCTTGCACCAAAGGATCATGCTTGGGCAGGAGAGCTCCACTCTGTGCTCCCAGGATGCCAGGAACGTGCATCACAGAGCAGATCTGATAGTGGGTTGATGTGCGTGTTCTGGATAATGCTTCTCCATCCCCTGATGTAATGTACCTCTAATGCCATTTCCTTGAAATATGAAAAGCAGGAAATATATAAGTAAATATAGTGCTTATATAGTAATACGTAAGTAAATATAGTGCTTACTTTGAAGAAATCACTGGGGGAATACTAAAAGTGAGTTGTTTGGTTTGACAGAGTACAATGCGTACCTGACTTCATTACTTTGTTGGAATATACACTGCTCGAAGGCATTTTGATAATTATTTGTGCTGTTTATTTATTTATTTATTTATTCTCACTTTAAACAAGCCGAGGTGTGCTACGTGGTTTTTAGAGAGATGCTCGCAGTACGGTGTTTGTGTAGGAAGCTGCAACGGTTTTCTAATGGTTTGTGAAGTGAAAATAGTCGTAAGAACCTGCTCTTTTTTTAATCCTCAGAATGAACATTAGTAATCACTGTTCTACTGAGGAGCATCTTAACACATTTCTGCAAACTCTGCTGAAAACACAGGAAATTTCACCCTCGGAAATATTCTGCAAAAAATAATGGATGAAGTCGAAAACACTAAATCAATTTTTTTTTTGCATCTTTGGCAGCAAGCGCCTTACTCAGGTTTCTTTTAAGCTCTGGAAAGGCTGTTTTGTGTCAAGAAAGAAAAAGTCAGCCCCTTGGATTTTGTTTAACGGATGCTAGCCCTCTAATGAAAAGCCCAGAGAGTAGCAAGCCCTCAAAGAACTACTGCTTTTCAAAGGGCTCCTTCTGTACGCATTTGGTTTGGAAAAAAAACTCATCCCAAAAACATTAAGAAAAGGTGTAGGCCAAAAATTTGATTGAAAACTGACAGTCTCCCCAGCCCATGGGTGTTTGACAGCCAGCTTGCCCAGGAGGTTGTGGATCCATGTCCCTGCAGTGATTTCTCTGCAGACCGTGCGAGCCCGGCACGCGGTGGGCACTTCCCCACGGCTCCGGCGTGCAAAGACATTTCCAGTGTGGGGTGCAACAGGGGTTGTAGGATAGTGATGGAAATTAGCAGTTTTGGCCCAGGCGTCTGTGCCCAGATCCTGGATCAGCAGAGGATGCCAGGGAATCAGGGCTGATACAGCTTCTGAATCAAAGCAGTGGGATTGCATTTCCCCGGTGCTGAGACAATGAGGAGGCAGTGTGGGATGCAGCAGGAGCTCTCATCTATGTCTGCACCTTTTATTTTAAAAATACCTGTTATTTTCTGCTGTATTTTGGCTAGTGGAAGCAATTTCTTTAATGCAGGACAGGACAGAACGGGACGTACTGGCTGGCAGCACCAAGCTGTGCATGTGCCTGTGTGGCGTGTTTGTGTGTATGCACGTATGTGCATGTGTGTTTGTGCACGCACATGTGTGTGAGTGTGCTGGGAGAGCACCAAAAGCCTTTGATACTCAGGTTTGTCATGGGTAACACACCCACGGTGGGACACGGGACCCTGGTGGGGTCCAAGTGCAAAACTCCCCAAACCCACGGGAGGCTGCAGATGGGTCCCCGTGGGAGCTGTGGATGCGCCGTCCGCAGCAGCCAGTCCCAGACCATCACTCATGGCTGGGTTACCACTGCTGGGCTGCCAGTGCCCACTGACTTTGTGTTCCCACTGGGAGAGGCCAGGTGGTGAGAGCGTTGCCCTCCATCATCTCCCACACGCATCTGGGCTGGTGTGCCGTGGGGCGGCAGGGTCCATGCCAGCACGGCGGCAGCGGGTCTAGCTGCTCTGGCTGTGCTGCTGCGGGGCTCGAGGGCGTGCTGGTATTGCCTGTCAGGGAGATTGGTGGGATCTGAGCTGCCAAACTTCCCAAGTCATTTACAAAGCACTGTTTGCCCACCCCTGCTCGGTGGTGATGGATGGAGTTATTATATCTGCACAATCTTATCCTGCCCCCCAGCAAAACTCGGTGGTGAGCGGAATGTTGCTGGGGAAGGCTAGTGAAGCATACGGAGTGGTGATCACATTTGTCTTGCAAGGAGAGGCAGAATTGTGGGCTGCAATAAGCAGCATTAAATAGCCAAGCGCGCTGGATTACAGCTCAGCAGCTCCCCGCCCGCTGTGGTCTTCCAGCCGGTTTCCATTGCCTTCCCATCAGCTTGGCCATCCCAGCAACTGGGAACAGTGGCTGGGGCTCTCCTCCCACCTTCCCTCACACCTCTTCTGCATCTCGGGTGGGAAAATCAGCTTGGGCGTTCCTGGTCTGCAGCAGAGTCACCCATCCTCACAGGAAGGAGGACTGGTTGGGTTGGCCAGTGGACACCGTTCGCCGGCTCTTTTCCCTCCACCCCACTGCTATCCTGCTTTGGGAATGTTGTTTCCGCAGGAAGGACAAGGAGTACGGGCACCTGGTGGAAATGACCTTTCCTACATGCATACTGTAGCTCTCAGCTGCATGCTGACCAGATGGGGCTAATTAATGAGTAAGAACTAGTTAATCCTACTAAAGCACTTGGAAACGATGAATCGTCGTTTGCTGAACCATTACACCCAGTATTCCCTCTGCAGCTGTAGTCAGGACAGGTGTTTCTGGGGCGGAGGAGTCACCCTCAAGTAGTACCAGGGTACAAGTCTAGAGAAGGTCTTGCAGAAACTGGTGTGGATCCCAAAATGACGTAGGCAGAGTTCCATCAGCATGGGACGGTTTTGAGGGGGGTGGGTGCCAGAGGGGTATCGAACAGCAGCGTGGACACCCTCGCTGCAAAGCAGATGTGCTCTGCATGCCTCTAACCCCACACAGACCCCGAGAGAGCTGTACCCCAGGGGCACGACTGCCAGTGCAGCATCCGCAATCGGGACATGCGCCCGTGCCGGGGCCAGCGGAGAGCTGTGGCGGGGGGCTGCCATGATTTGTGGCTCCCAGGGGCTGCGTTTGGGGGGGATGCATCTCCTCCTTCTTGGCGCGGGCTGTGGGAACCGCTGGCCTCCCCGTCCATTCTCGGGGGCGGCAGCCTGGGCCCCAGCATACGGGGTCACAGGTCGGCGCGACGCTCCACGGAGCAACGCTCAGGGCTCTGCCGAATCCCAATGGACGGCGAGTGTGGGAAGAGCTGCTGGGAAAGTCATGGCCACGCGTCCCCCCCGGGAGCAGGGAGCAAAGCAGCAGCTAAAGCACAAATCCCTCGGGAATAGCAGTGCGAGGCTTAACTCTGTGCATGCTGCATGAGGCTGGGATCTGCCCTGGCCCGTGCGAGGGGCTCTGCTGTCACCCCTACCCCCAGGAGCATCCTCGCCGTGGTATCACCAGCATCAGCTTTGCCCACTCATTTAAACCTCCGAGAGACGGCGCGGCCGGTCCCAGGGAGGGGCGGAGGAGGCCCTCGCCACTGCATCGAGGTGGGATCAGAGACTGGAAAACGAACAAGGCGGTTTCTCGTCGTGTAAAACCACCCCAGGCCCCCGCTCCTCTCCCGGCGGAGCTGCAGACTGACAGCCCTGCCAAGGCACTGTCACAGATTTCCTATGCAGTATTAGAGGAGCGGGGAGAGATCTTGGAGAATTTGCATTAAAAAATGGTCACGTTGGCACTTGCTTCTTGCTGAACATTTCTTCTCTTCAAAGAACCACGTATTTTCACAGGAAAAAGGAGCGTAAGGAGCAGACTGTCCCAGGTAGCAGGGCGATGCTTTTGTCCCGAGCAATTTTCATCTTAAGAATAAAAGAACTGCATAAAGGAAAATACTGCTGAGCACACTTGGTTTGCAATTTTCCAGCCTTTAAAGGCTGGTCCCATCACTTTCCTCCCAGCGCGGCTTGTTCTCTGGCCCCTGAGGACACTGTTTCCTTGCCAGATACTAATTTTCAAACCTCAGCTCTTTCAGCCCGTTCCAATAAACATCACAAGAATGTTTCTAAATAGGGAATGTGCTTTTTTTTTTGTTCTCCTTAAGCCTTAAGAAGGAGGGAAAGATTTTGCGAAATGTTAAAAGAAAAGTTATCGGGCAATGAGGCACTGTTTGCCCAAGAAGTGGAGATTTGGAGAGGTGATGAAGGGTCAAACCCATTGAGGCTGGGAAGGTGACCCTGGCCAGGGCTGTGAAGTCAGGGATTGCTGTCCTGGAAGTGGGAGTGACATTTGAGAGCTGCCTGCTTGTGTGTAGGCAGGGGGTCGTGGGCACCGTGCCCCTCCGCACGCACCGGGGCTGGCTCGGCAAGGGCGCACGTGCGACGGGACGCTGAGACTTTGCTCTGAAAATGAAGGTTGTGGCCAGGTGGTTTCAGACTGGCATCGTATCCCCTGCCTGCCCTTTCCTTCATCCCGACATCCCTGGTGAATCGTGGCTGAGCCAAGGAAATGGCGTTAGACACAGGGAGCGGGTGATCCTCTGCGACTGCAGGAAGAATACAGGCTGCCTCTGCTAAGCTGCCAGGCTTATTAGTGATTATTTTAATTAACTGGAAGCTTATAAATGTCTCTGTAAACACAGAAGCTGCTGGAATGCTCACTGCCTCCCAGCTGCCCCTTTGGGTTTGGGGTGGTGACCCTCTGTGGCATCACCCGCCACATCCATGACGTGAAGCTCGGCTTCATCGGCCACATCCCAGCGGCTCTGAGATGCACTGCCGGCATGCTGGGGAGCGGCATGGGTGCCACGACAGCTCCATGGGTGGGAAAACTGCCCAAAAGTTCAGTGTGTGACCCAAAAAGAAAACAGAAATGAAAAAAAAAACCACCTTGAGCAGAAGATGCTGTGAGAGCGTAGTCCTTTACCTTCTGGAGGAGGAGATGGAGAGGTGAGTTGATTGCGGTGTGTAAGTGCCCTGATGTCTGCAAGTCAAAGGCAGACAAATGAATCGTACAAGATTGATGCTTTTCTGGGTGATGTGCTTTAGCCCGGGTATAAATTACCAGCTCCTCGGCTCCAGGATGTGGAAATTCAGGTTTTGTTATCTAATCTGATGAGATTTCCTGGCCTGGAGTCTGTCCTCTGCATCTCTAGAAATGATGGGGAGGGAGAAGTGCTAATCTACAGATAACACCTGCAGGGAAGGTTGCGACGCCAGATTTTGCGCAACGCTGTGTGTAACACAGCGAATGATTTAATGTGCTCGCGTGCACAGTGAACGTGTAGGTACCCATAGGCTGTCTTAAGAAAATAATGTGAATTTAAAGCAAAAATGAAGACGAGAGACGTTGGCATTTTCATCATTCATCTATCTGCCCATTCCAGCAGATTCCAGAGCCTGGAACATGTTTCTGCCCCCAACTTCCCCATCACAATGTTGAACCTCATTTAACTTATTCAGGGCTTTCTTTTTTTTTTTTTTTTTTTTTTTTTCCTGGCGATCCTCTATTTGCAATTTCAGTCACCCAGCGTTTGCCACACATGGAGACATCCTTTAACTCCCTTTCCTGGATGTAATTTCTCAGAATTTTTTGTGAAATCCATCTGCATGGATCCTGGTGCATACAAATCCAATGACACTATTATAATCAGGCTTAAATGCTGCGGCAGCCCGCTACCATTTAAGCTAATAGCTCCCAGCAGGCAAAGGTTGTTATCCTTTATGGACCAGCCCTCTGGGGAGCCGCACGGAACAGCTTGTAACAACGGGTTATGCATTTGGAAATTGCCAAACTTTACTTACTGCCTCACAGGGCTCTGCGATTTGGTGATTTTTTATTTTATTTTGTTTTTTTTTTCTTCTCTAGTTGCGCAGCAAAGGCTTCTGAGCCTCGGTGTGCTTGTGTAATGTGGACCTTTCACTTAGGAACTGCTTTCTAAAATCCCTTGGATTATTGGTAGTCACCTGTGCGTGCATCTGGAAGCGTGTGTGCTGAAAAGAAAAAAGAGATCTTTAATACTTTTTTCAGGCAACAAGCGGAGGAGTGAACCTGAGGGACCTCTCCGAGTCTGAGAAACACCAGCAAGTCCTGGGGATAAACACCTGGGCCTCCGGGCAGGGAGGTTTGAGGCAAATTCGTTGGGAAATGCCAAAGTTTTGCTAACATGTTTGCAAATGGAGATGCTTTTGTTTAAAAGAGTTGATATTTATTAGGCATGCCAGTAGAATAAAAACAAGCACAGATGGAGAATAAATCTTCCTGAACAGCCAGTGCCGTACTCCTTGATCATTCAATAAACATCATATTGTAGCACCTTTAGTCTTTCCCAGGCAGCTCTGTACCTGCTACAAGAGGGGCTTGCCGAAGATAAGATTAGTTGCCAGCTCCTGTTCAGCCACTGCCTTTTCCATTTGCTTTTAATTATTTTTTTTTCAGGCTGCCTCTCTGACACGTACATCTGTCTCTGCTAAAAGAGAAAGCTTGTAAGTGCTAGAGGTATTTGGAAGAAAACAAAAATATTTCTTTATATCATCAGAAGCCTTGTCCCTAAATCCCTCGGAGACTGTCAGAAATGGATATTTCAGGTTACGTGTATCGTACACAGCACGCCAAATGCGAAAGCTGATTGGTGCAGCGATGGGTGCAGGTTCAAAGCAACCAGATTCCGATGTGGGTGGCACGTTGATTGCTCATTTGTGGAGCCCTGAGTGCATCTGGGCGCATCGCTGGAACAGCTCAGGTGAGGACGTCTTTCCACGTTGCCTTGTGTGTCCTGGACCTGGACACCCAGCCACTGCACTTCTGATTGAAGAAACGCTCTGGTAGCTATGGCTGGAAGCCCAAAGAGTTTACATGCTCTGCAGAGGACTTGAAATCTGGCTGTGGCTTAGTGTATAAGCCCAGCTGCTGAAGCCTACATTTACCCCAGCTGAAGGGGGAAAGGAGAGAAAATAGGATGTTTCAACCCAAATCCTTCCTGACTACAGACTAATGCGGGACAGAGAAGAAGAAATCTAAGCATTTCACCTCTAAAAACAAGATGCGATGCCATGGATTTTGTTGGCATCTGGTTTTACTGTTGGGAGCGTACAAGGAGCCGTGCAAATTGGCAACCAAGCTCCCCCAGGAGCTGGGAGAAGCATCAGAAAACCTCTCCCCTTCCCTGAATGAATTTGTCCTCCTTCAAATCCCCTTCCTGCTCTGCATTTCTGTTGGCAAGGAAGCGCTGGCCACGCAGCAGATGCTCCTGTCACCCACCTGGATACTCAGAGGGTCCCCTTCTCAAGGAGCTCCATGCCTTGCAGGAAGCAGAGCGCTCTGGGCTCACAGTGGCTGGAGGACCGCTATGGTGATGAGCTGCCTGGGTGCCTGAGATAGACACGTTCAAAACATTCGGGTTCATGGGGGTCAAGGGCAGAACCCCTCGCAGTCAGCTGGCAGCATCCACCCTCGCTCAAGCAGAGCGTTTGAGGCAGGATGTAGCCCCAAGCTCATGCATTCTTCATGAGCTCCGACACTCGAGTGGCCTCCAGATGCAGCCTTGGGAAGAAGGAATTACACGAACCCCTCCTCAGAGGACAAAGGTGGGTGATAACAACGGAGCCCCTGAGTGCTGGCAGCAAATTGCTTTGGTGGGATTGGCTCCTGTTCCAGGAACAGCTGATCTCTGGCGGGGATGGCTGGTCCCCGCGAGCGTGTTCCTCCTCTCCCCCGCGAGCAGCTGCTGCTTAACAAGGATTAGAGAGCTCTTGAAGTTATTATGCAGAAAAAACACGGCATTTAAAAAAACCGCAACAATAAGTAGGTTGCAAATCGATCACCGGTGAGGTGGGGCACATCCCAATTAGGGTGTTTTATGGAGCTTTAATGTGCATACGCTGCGCCGCAGCCTCTGCTTACAAACATGTACTGCTCCTGTAAAACACAGCCCGACCCTACGCTGGGACGCACGGCATGCACTTTACGAACCATTTCTCAATATCTCGCCTTAGCTGTATTGTTTGGTACGGTCCCTTGTCTGGTATGCCGCTCGCTATACAAATCTTCTTCTGGGGACAGAATTATTCATCTCCTTGGCCTAGATAACATTAATGGGACACAAACTAATGGACTGATTTTTCACAACACTCTCTGAGATGAATGGGCTTCTTAATCCTCATTTTATCAGTGAAGAGTTGAAGCATGGAGCATTTAAGGTCCAAGGATTCCTCTGTAGACGGTTGTGCAGCCCGAGACTCCGAGGACCTGCTTTAGGTGGTGCTTAGCATTCGATGGAGGGATTACTCAGCATTAGATGAGCTAATTCCCCCTCTCGCAGTAGCAGCTGTGGGATGCGAGATCTCCAGGCATGCAGCCAGAGCACCTCAGAAGAGCCCACAGATGGTGCCGGTGGCTTCTCCGAGAGCTCTGGGCATCGCTGCCGCTTTCCCCACCAACAGCCGGGAAAGAGCCCACCTCTGAGACCAGGAAAGGATGGAAGAGCAGAATGCTCCATAATTATCGACTGCGATTGCCACTGGTTGGTTGTTGTGTTCCTCTGCCCCAGGATCCATGCACATGGGCTTCTCCAACCTCAGCAATGGCTCTCAGTTTCTCTGTGAAGGAGATGTAGCTGTGAAGCCGTGTTTGTCACAGAAATGGGAAAATGTCCTTTGTAGGAAGAGGAGGGCAGTGCTGGTAGCTTCTTACACCATGGCACGGATTTTGTTGCACCGTGATAGGGGCCTACTTGGTCCTCAAAGGAGACGGATGCAGGTCTACAAATGTTACCGTGTTTCTGGCTGGTATTTAATGGTCAGTGTACAAATTTCCCACAGGAATCAGTAAGGCTTTGGCATGTGATGGGGTTATATACCGCCTCTGAGAACAGGTGGTTGTCCACCATGTGCCCTGGCAGATCTTCTTCCAAAAAACCAATGGTGATCTACAGGATGCTGGACCTGGGCCTGCTGAACTGGAGCATCCGTCCACCATGATCGGCTCTGTTTGCTCCTCTGCTTATCTGGAGAGCCCTGGGGCAGTGAAAACTCTCCTGGGCGTCCTTTTCTCCTAAAAGCCACTTATCAAGGTACTGTTATTCACCTGGTCCTAGTGCATCTTCTACATCTGACCCAATGCATTGGTCATCTGCACCTTGCCACCTGCCTGTCCCCAAGATTGGCCCTTTTTGCCTTGGAATTTCTACTCCAAAAGTCCCTGGCTCCACACCTCTGCCGGCAGTAGTTTTCTAAGGCCAGAGGCTACTCTTCTACATATGCACACACGCTTTCCATCCTATCCAGTTCTGGCTTTCAATCTCCTAAACCACGGGCGAACTTTCCTTCTGCCATCACCTGCTTCTCCCAACAGTCACAGGCAAGTAGTGTCAGACACCCCAGGAGATGAATTAGAACAGGATAAAATGTTTATCTGCTCATTGTACATCACAGATTCCCTGAATTAGCCTGGGAGGCAGGGAAGTATTTTCAAAAGAGACAACACTTCAGTCCTCTTGCTTCAGTTCTTCTCAAAACACATGGTTTGCCCTCTTCTCTGCAACCCATCTATACCCATATGGATGTATTTCTTCATCGGTGCCTTCTCACATCATGCTCTACAAAACAACCATGTTCGCTGCTGTGCCCGCCTAAACTCTGTTTCTTTGTTTTCGACGAATGCCCTTTGTTCTTGCATGCTCTGGAAAGGGAGATAGCACACAATGCTTCTATATGTAACCCTACGCTTTGCATGTCGTCCTTCTTTCCCTTGTTCCTAACATCTTCCCTTTTGCGACTCGTCTGAGAGTTGACCTCCTGTCTTCTCTGAATTGTCTTCCAGGATCCTAGAAGGTTTTTTTTTTTTTCCCTCTCTCCCTGGGAGATTACAACTAATTCAATGTCCATCCATGCGTGCAAAAATTTAAATAATAAATCGTCTCTCCCTGCCAGCAAACACCCATGCACACGAGCACAAAGCCCTGCTTCTTTCTGACAAAGTGGGGCTCTGTCCCAATCCGGGACAGCCTTGCCGTTATTTTTGTGAAATTGCTGGGAATTGCGAGGCTGTGGGTGCTTCCCAGCCGCCCGCACAAACCCCCCTCCCGTCTCTGCTTATTTTGGCTCCGCTCGGAAGGAAACGATTGCTCTGGGATACTCAAAATGGGAGGAAAGGGGAGAAGGGAAGCACAGAGGAGCTGATGTGGGGTGAGGGCTGAAGGGAAGATGCTGTGCAGAAATGGGAGCAGAGAACAAAATATGGGATGCGGGGAGCTGAAAGAGGTGGGGTGCGACCCACGTGCACAGAAGTAGTGTGCTAAATTCTCTCCTACAGCAACGTAAAAGGTTTTTATCCTTTAACTAACACAGTGGTGAGAGGTTTATTCAAGTAGAAAATTTTTAATTGCATTCTCTTGTAGTCAAATATTAATGGAGGGACCTTGTACAAATAAAAGTGAATAATGCAACAGCTTAGCTGACAACATTGTTTCACATTCATTGCAGATTGTGAACCTTCATTAAAATGGATTATTTTTGCTTTGGAGATTTAACCAGCAACATGACTTTCCCCTCTCACTGGCCCTGTTATGCCTGAGCCCACAGAGAGCTCTGTCCAAGGAGGAGCTTGCAAAATTAATTCCAAAATGAGAGGCTGAAACTTCCAGGATGTGAATTCTTCTCATCCCCTTGGCTCAGAGGAGAGCTCGGCGTGGAAATCATTAGGCAGCGAGTTTAAGCAGACCCCTACAGTGGAGGAGGGCTCGGAGGACACGGGCATGGGAATGTGCTTGGAAAGCGCAGGCGAGAACATAGGCAGTGACTTCTTGTAGAGAAAGCTGAGCTTATCCCAACACCAAGGGACTGCAGAGTACCCTTGGCTTCTGGTCAATGGCTCTACCAGTTGGATGGGTCAACTGGTTGTATAAATGGCCAGCCCTGAGCTGATCAAGAAGGTGTGAACGCCTTCCTGATCCAGCAAGACCAGTGTGAGTATATCATTGAGCAACCAGCAAAATTAACTTTGAAGGGAGCAACGGGCTGGAGCTGGCTTCAAGCTGCGTGCCCCTTCCTGATGAGCGGGGACGTTGAGTATGCGGAAATCAGCGATGGCCACCCACTGGGCCTCCCCAAACCACCCAAGCTGGTCTCAGGACCCCGAGCAGGGCTGAACGGGGATGATGTGCTAACGCTCCCCTGCAGATGTCCTGTCCGTGGCCCCAGGATGCTGTCAGCCACCCTCTGCTCTGCTTGAAAGCAAGGACACCAAAGCTAATCTGCAGGAGGTGATCCAGACACGTGATAGCCTTTTAAAACTGGCTCAGTATTTTGGTCCAAGAGATGGGAGCAGCCTTGCATGGGAAGCTTGAGGCAGGAGCAGGCGTGCAGCTCTGATGCCCCCAAATATCACTTTTCTCCTGAGAAATGCACGGGCTAAGCCACAGAGATGCAACACAGGTGCTCAGGTGGCCGTGTGGTTAGGATCACAGTTTGTCAGTGTTTGTGGTCACAACTGAGCTCAGACTAATTTTCCAAAAAATTTCTCATCGTTATCTGCATTTTCCTTGGATGGAAATGTAAAGCTGTTTCAGAGCATTCCCTGCGAATCTCTCCAGCTGCACGTTTTCATTCTGTGTAACCCAGGATTAATTGGGTTTGTAGCTGCGGCTGTGGGAAAGCTCTGATGTCCTCCACTACGGTTTTACTCTCAAGTTTCTTTGCAGCTCTAATTCCTCGCTTACATTTGGAACAGCAATTCCATGTTATTTTTAGTCCTAAAACACTAGAAACATGCAGGAAACAAGATACCTACGGAAGCTGCCCCTTTGCAAAATTATGAATGATTCAAAAGCGCGGTTGCAATTGCCAGCTTCTCCTCTCCTAAAAGGCTTTGTAATATTAACAGTATGGGACTGGTTTGCTCCTGAGTGGTGCAAAACACCTGATGTTAATTAATTGTTGGATGCTGAATTTAACCCCAGTGAATTGGATAGGAAAGCACTGGAGTGGGGTATGATGCAGGAAACCCATCATATACCCTGTGCTCTGCTTCCAAAGGGCCGTCCCGTGCTCCTGCCTCAGTTTCCCCCGCAGCATCACTGCTGAAATGCTTGCACCAAGGGAGCCTTGTACCTTCTGATGCTCAGCTCAGCAGCTTTAAAGGACTGGATCGATTAATTTGCTGCTGGTGGCTCGTAACACAGGTGTTCAGTTTCCCGTGTGCCTCTGAGCTGGAGCGAGGACGCTTGCTGCGGCTGTGACACGGAGGAGCCTCTGAAGAGCTGTTTGGTGACTGGGGGATTTATATTTGTACAACGGCCTCGCTGTCGAGTGAGATGAGCTACTGACATGGCAGTACTTATAGTCTATAAAACAGCAATTACGCTCGTTATTAGATCATCCCGTTTGCAGCCTGAATCCTTTGTCCGTGGCGCATGCAGAGCAACCCAGTGGCTCTTCCATGGCTGGGCTGATCTGTACTAATCCATTATGTAAATGACCAGGACATTAACCAGAGACAAATGTTAAATGTCATAGAAGCACCTGGCCTTCCTTAATGAAATTTGACCCGCCAAAACAACGGTTTGGTCCACGGATTGCTGGGAGGGCTGTGTGTGGGAAGAACATCTGCATGGTTTGTTGATGCAGTCTGAACCCCCGGGGCACCTCCTAACCTCAGCCTTTCCACGGAGCCGCTGTGGAATTGGTCCCTGTACATACAGCAAAGCACCTGGACTCCTTGAAACAGGACCCCTGTTCCCAAAACGTCATTTTGAAGTGGCTGTGGTTGCCACTACACTCATTGAGCCCTTCCTAAGTGTGGTCTTTGTGACCAGGGCCTCTGGAAAATCTCAGGGAGAACAAAACCTGACGAGTACTGCTGTAGATCACAAAAACAGAAGTGTATTTTTCTTACTTAAACCCGCTCGTGACACCTCTGGGTGGCAGTGGCAAGCGGAGGTGGTGAGCGAGATCCCGACAGGTGAGCAGGACACACAGGGCACCTGAGCAGCCCACCGGCTGCAGGAAGAGAGGGTCCGACAGTTCATGCTGGAGGGTCACGCCTGTACGTCCATCCTACCCCTGGACACAGCACGTCTGGCTCAGGTGTCCCTAAAGGTGGCCGAGTGACCCTGAGAGCATCACTAGAGGAGTATGCCCATGCTGCTGGGCAGAGGTTGGAGATATCCCTGCTGTCCCGGGACTGGAGATCCTTGCTGCTGCTCCTGACAGGAACATGGATATCCCTTAACGATCCCTTATTATGGATTCCTCATTATTCTTTATCCCAGATGTTACAGATATTGGAGAGAGAACTAGTGGAGGACACTCTCTTCTCTGCCATGAGGTCTGGCTATAATCCATGAAGGTCCGGGGCGTACTTCGGTTTTCCAACACATTCTCCCGTTGCAGCAGGGAGAGGCGAAGCCACAAGGGGATGCCAGATAGATTCTCGTCTCTGCCTGGATTTCTGCTTCTCAGGAGAGAATCTGGGCTGTGGCAATGAATATTTTAAAATGTGGGGCTTAGGAATCTCAATGGCAACATGTTTTAGCAGCACGCTTCAAAGCAAATACAGATATGGCTGTGTATCTGTGCTCTTAACCGTCTATCGGCATTTCTGAGCTCTGCGAGCGGAGCTGCTAGACTTTGCATGATCTGCAAGATATAGATGGGCTCTTCCTCCCCCCCACCATCTTTTTATTCAAATAAACCCTAGGATAATCACATGCAAAAAATCCTGTGCTACTGCGATGTTGATTTTGCACATTTAGGAATCATTGCAGAGGGGATGCATGTAGGCAGAGCCATACGGACGGTGGCAGCTGGCTGCCAGGCTGGCACATGGCGACTCGCCGCCAGCCACGGTGGAGCCGCAACCGCTCCAGACGCTTCCCACAGTCTCGCACTTTGCTCGAGCACCGAATTTGCCTCCGCGCCTGAGGATGTGCTCAGCCCCTCCGCGCGTCTCAGAGGAGCGGCATCCACAGGCGGCTCAGCGCTGGCGGCTATTTTAAGGAAATCAGGTTGACTTTGCTCTGGAGCAGATGAGAAGCACGCGGGCAGCCGGTGTCAGGGGCTGGGGGGCTGTTCAGGACAGAGCCATGCACACCATGCAGTCCAGCCAAAGGTGTCCGGGTGGGCTGGCTGTCTCTGAGCCCTGCCACAGGGCTGCTTTCAGGTGGGCTGCCCCCTCATTTTATAAGCTGACTTTGCCAAAATGGAATTGTCTTGAGTCTGATTAAAGAGCCCGCAGCACCCGTGATGTTTGCAGGGAAGCAGACAAACAAGAGACCGCGCCTCCTGAAGATGTAGCTGGAGGCATCTCCAACAGCTCCAGACCCACCTGCATGCAGCCCTGGACCACTGCTGGCCATCTGGAGAGCCCAGACCCCCAGCTCACAGTGGGGATGCTGGCATTTCGGTGCCTGTGAGCACCCATCACAGGCTGGGAAGCAAAACCTGTAAGGACCTCTTTCCTAAGCTGCAGCAGTGGCTCACATCCACTCCTCATCCTTGTGCCACCAGCGTGCACATCCCTCCGCAGCCCAGAGTACCGTGGCTGAGTGGGTGTTTTTATTTATGCTCTGTGGGCTCCGGCACAGGGTGGTTTGAGAGAAATACAGCCCAGCCAGACTTCAGGGGGCAAGCAGGGGAAGGATGCGATGGAGTCCTGGGGGGTAGGCTGGGGGAGACAGGAGAGCAGCCTGCAAAAACATTGCAGAACATTTTCATAGGGAAAAGTGGCTCCGCTATTTACGCTGCTCATGAAAATCAACAGAGATGTAGGAAACCTGCTGTGCCATAGAAGTGGAAATGGGCCAGGCTCCCGTCCCTACCCTCAGTGCTCCCGCTGGGCTGAGCCTGCTTCCCTTCCGCACAGCCAAGGGTGTGCTGCCGTCCTCGTATCTGGGTTTGATTTTTGCCAGTAAAAGTAACTTTCATGCCAGATAGGGCTTCTGTGATTGTTATTTCTCTACACTTTGGCCAAATTTTCTAATAGTTCTTTAAAAAAAAAATAAAAAGGAAGGGAAGAAAACATGAAGACCTCTTAGAAATAATGCGGGAGGCTTTGTAGTTTCACACAAAACAGGTTTTCTTCAAAAAAACCCACAAAACAAACAAGCATCCTAGAACTCAGTTTCAAAATCTATACATGTTTTCTTGCAGAGCCCTGCAATTTTGTACACAAATAATTTTTTTTTTAAAGAAACCTGTAACTTTTTTTTTTTCTTCCAAAAGAAACAAAAGATCAAAAGGAAACTGTGACCAACTAGCCTCTAAAATTCTTGGAAATAAGCATTTGCCATTTTCTGGCTGGTTCTATAGTATCTTCCCCCAGGAACCAGGCAGATTTCCCTGGGGTGTCTACACAGACCCAGCTCCGCAGAGCTTGCGGCCGATCCGTGTTGTCCTGTCTATGAGTGATGAAATCATTAGGAAGCCCCCAAAATTTGCGTTCAGACCAAGATGGTTGCCCTACGCAGCTGCATTAACATCGCCTCAAATCCCTTCCCTTTGCTGGCATTTTTTCCTGCAGTTCCTTCCTCTGTTTTTTTTGCTTGTGCCTTAATCAAAACTTGCAAAATTACTTTGGATGGCACCTTATAGCTCCTTTTTCTGTGTTAATCTCTTAGTTTGTAGCACAGACAGACAGACGGCGAAGTCGCACTGCGAAGGCACACGTGGAAGGCAAGCTCTGGATTTGGGGGGCTGGCATAGTTGTGGGAGGAGAAAGTGGGAGAAACACGAGGGAAATTGAGAAACAAGAGGATTTGCCAAGCATGGGGTCAACCAGGAGCTTGTGCTTGACGCTCAGGACTCCTGCAAACAGCCTCTGGGCATCTCTGCAAGGTCCGCGGCGGGAGCCCGGGCTGCGGATGTGCGCTGTCTCCATGCCTTTAGATAAGACTTCCTCATGCTGAACAACTAACTATGGATTAGCAACCTGATCTGGTTGGAGATGTCCCCGCTCTTTGCAGGGGGGTTGGACTGGATGGGCTTCAGTGCTCTCTCCCAACCCAAACCATTCTGTGATTCTGTGATTTGAGGCTTTGGTGGCTGGCACTTTGATCAATGCTTTAAAAAGCGTGGAGGTGTGCGTATCCATAATTATTACAATCACTTTGCAGCTGTTCTGGGTCCATTTTAAGAGTTTCATCGTACCCACTTGTGACTTTCTTAAAGTCCTGAATGTGGTTACGTATTTGTTGCTGTTCAATTAGCTGTAAGGAGATAAGACAGGTACCGCTAATGTTTAAAAGGAGTAGAAGAAAACAGCAATTTGCATAAATTAATTAAGACACTGACCTCGTTCCCCAGTACTCCTCAGAGAGCAAGTGAAAAAACCCCAGTTTATTAAGTCAATACTCAGTTTGACACCTGAATCAAGCCTTACCCAAACCAAATGACAAAATTAATCCACAGCGAAACGCACCACAAGTCGCCTCACTTCAGTCATTTATTTTTTAAGCTATCCCAGCGATTTATTTTTAAACATATCAGTACGTTATGTTCCATGACATTTCACATCTACAAAAACACCATATGCATTGGCAAGTGATTACTCATTGAAAGTGCCATATCATGGATGCAAGCATATCTGGCAGCCTGGGTTTTCCCCACCTCTTTTGGGTCCATGCCCTTATTGTTTCACGGACGCTTTCTCATCGGGCAAGCTGGTGAGTGTCTATTTTATCCCACACTAAAGACGTATTTGAATTTTCCGTGGATGTTGTGAGACCACGCCTTTGCTCTGTGAGCCGTGAAGGGTGGTGGGCATGGTCTACCAAAATTCGGAGCTGTGCTTTGTCACTGGAGATGTCACTGGAAGGCGATGCCATCCCACCTGGCCCCAGCGTGCAAACAGCAGGTCCCCTCCAACCCCTGCCATACCCTTGCCGTACTTTAGGCTGTGGCGTTACAGCTTCGCTGCATTAACGGCTTTCGTGCGGCTTGAAGACATCATTCACTGTAACTTTGCGATTATTTCAGAGCCATCCCTTGGTGCTCACAACCCACAGGCAGTAACTTTAATAACAGAGCTGCAAACCTCCACCGCTAGCTGTCTCGTGGCTGAGCTGACAAGAGCAAATTGGGCTGAAATATCCAGGTTGTAGGGAGACAGAAAGCAAGCGCTTTGTTTCTAGCGGGGGCTGCCTAGCTGGGTGTAGGATTACCAGAGCTGGGCTGAGTTTCTTCTACATCGAGATCTTCTTCTTCTTTGGGAAGCTGCTGCGATCCATTTTCTTAGCCCAAATCACTTATTCAAGTCGGTCCCTAGGCTAATTGTTCCAAAGATAAATCTGGAAATGGTCGCGGAATTGGTCCCCGCACTGGGAAGCTCCTGAGCAAGAAATATCTTCAGGTATTGCAGACCTTTGGCACTGTCCTGTTCGTATTGCTGGCCCAGCTGTTGGGAGGGAGCAGCAGAAAACAAAAGTAAGGTGCCGTTTAGCAGATCGTCATGAATAATAGACAGTATGAAAAAATGAATCCAGGTGCTCGAAGATGGAGCATAAACCATAATTAAAACCTACCAGTGCTGCTATGACAGATGGTACAATATGTACCCTGAAAATTGTCCATGAACATTTATTTAATGTCTGAGAACGCTAACTGCTAGCAGGCTGTGGTGCTATTACTGGATCACCGCTTTGTTGGTGACATCCAGGAAGAAATTCTCCGGATTGCCTTGCGGTTGCTGTAAGACCCACAGACCATCGCGAAATCTGCCGTGAGGATCATCATGTTCATCATGAACACACAGATGTGGATGCAAAGAGAATAGCTGAGGTAGCATACTTTGCAAAGGTATTAAAAGTTAGCATGCAAATGTGTCTGGAAAAATCACAATAAGGTGTTTTGTTTTGTTGTAAGAACACGTTCCGGCATTCTGAAGTGGGATTTGCAGTCTTGGAGCGGGACAGCGCGTTCTGCATCACTGCCATGAAAAGATTTCTTAACCTGTTCCTTGTTCCGGTTCTGAAAAGGCAGCACAAGAATAACTTCTACACGTCCATCACTCTGCCTTTGTGCAGGCTACAGCAGGAACCCCATTCTTCTCCTTTCCTGCTAATACTGCTTCTGCTTTCAGAGTTCATTTTCCTCCTCGTGTTCCTCCCTGGTCCATTTACGCCACCCTGCTTGCACCTTTTATGTTATTTTCCCTGGCTTTGTCGAGTCAGGGCAGATTGTGGGTAGCAACGCCGAGCGTCGAACCATCCCTGGGGAGCACCTGGGCTCCGCTTCGACGGCAGACGGAGAAGCCTCTTGCACAGGGGCAGCTCTGCAGAGCCGGGCTCTGCAAATGTTCCTGCTATTTGTAATCAGCCGTGGTTGTCACACTTTGATATTTGTTCTTTATAAGCAGCCCTGCCGAGCTTGCCAACAGGAATGTTTTCTCCACAAAGATGCAGCAGCATGTGTTTCAGACATGAATTTTGAACTTACGAGTATTCACGCTGGAAACCTGAGGAGTCTGATGTGATTAAGAAGCAGATCAGCATCACATGGCTTGTTTGCAGTCAAAACAGTTCCAACTCTGAATTATGAAAATCATTAAGCCCAAGTGCGGTCGGCCAGCAACTCTTGGCGGAGGCGCGCATCCCCATACCCAAATTCACCTCAGCATTAATCTATTCACCAAACAGAGCCAGTCGAGCAGGCAGCGCCGTGCACGGAGCAGAAAGTTATTCAGCGCGGTGAGGCGAGTGTAGTAAAACCGCAGACTGAGGAGAGGAAAGCTTTAAAGTCTCCATCTGCAGAAGAGAAGATGATCACAGCGCTGTAGGATGCTGTGCCTGGAGGAAACACTGGGAGAGGTCCAGTGAGGTGGTGGTGATGGTTGCCCATAAACATGCTTGGGTTTAAAAGTAGGATGGAGATTTCTTGTCATAGCCTACACTGGCAGCCCTCATCTAAGCTCCCTGGCCAGCCCTGGACCCCAGGGTGACCCTCGTCAGAGCTTCTCTCAGCGTGTCTTGGCTACGCTGCGGCAAAGGCACCGTTATCCCTGAACATCTGGATGTGGAAGCCCTCAAAGTAGAAAAAACTATACCATGAGAAGAGAAAGAGAAGCAACGTTCAGTAGCACAGAGCCAACATGGAAAATGGCCCCACCGTGCCAGTACTGTTCAGGTCAGAAAATAAATGTGGTCCCTTTCCCGGTCACTTTGATCAGCAGAGGCGTTTCAGCAGAGAAAGGTGTCCTTGTGAAGAACACAACACCCAGTTAACACCTGGAAGAAGGGTCAACCAAGAGGAACAAGGAACTTCTCCGTGCCCAGCGCCCTTCACCAGGTGCAGGGATGGGGATCTGCTCTGCAGTTTTTCCAGGGAGCTCTGCCAAGAGGACACATGGTTTTTCTTACAAATACCACTGAAAATGGTCCAGGAGAAATAATGATGGGGAGATTGGGCCAGTACCTTTGTGTCTGTAACTTAAAATGAGAAAACCAGCCATGGCAGAACCCAAGCTAAAGCTGTTGGAGGTGCCTGGGAAGTCTCCAGTCAGTGAGGTTGGTGTCTGCTCCGCAGCTCCCAATGGATCCAGGTTATAACTGGACGGTAGTTCTGAGAATCTGCAGCTTTCCGGCACCATGGGCCAGAGCCAGGATAGGATCCCCGGATGCTTCAGCAATGCTAACACGTTCTGGTGCCCAGTATCCAAAATCTGTGTGGGCTGAATGGTTCCTGGTGCCGTTTTCTCTGCATTCAGGTGCCTGCAGGGTGTGTGCGCTGTCTGCTCCTGTGCAGCGCTTGCGGCTCAGTGACAACTCTGGCGCAGGATGCTTGGGAGCAGGAGCCGGGGTGATGGATTGCCAAGGGGAGCGCGCTGGCACGCAGCCTCCATTCCTGCTGCATGGATGCATGGGGACAGGAGCAAGGAATTAATCTGGATTCCTACCCACCAGCAGCAGTTTAGGAAGCTGCTCCATTTTGCTTGTCGCAGATCACAGCTCCCAGCTGAGGCACAGCTGCCGCGCAGGTGCTGCTTCTCTGCCCCGTTTCACCACAAGGCACAGGTGGAAAAAGGCTGAAGTCAGAGTTCTCTCACAGCCAGACCCCTGGCTCAGCTCAGTGCTGGCAGTTTGCAGCTGTAGCAGTGGTTTTGAGAACCTGCTGTCCCACAGCTGCACGTCCTTGGCACCACACGGAAGGGTCTGGGCTTGGCCACGATGTCTGGCCACCCTTAGCACATGCTGAGCCTGCAGCCGCGTGGCAGACGTCACCAGGCACGTGGGGCTTGTCACCGAGTCAGCACGTGGGATGCCAGGGCCACCCTCAGAGTTATGATGTCAGCCACAATGAATGATGGGCTCTTTAGCCTCTGCCCGTGAGTCCTTATATCCTCTCCATCCCAGACTGACCACAGAGGGAGCCGTGTAAGGGCTGCTGCAGTTGGTGAGCCAAGCGTGCCTTGGCCAACGCGAACTACCCATCCCTTTGTGTACATCCCCGCTCCGCATCAGTCTGCTGCTCGCTCACGAGCTTCGGAAACACTGAGATGGACACAGAGGACAAACCATGGGCCGTCATGTAGTCCTTGCTCTTCTCTTGACTACCCAACAAATGCTGCCTTCTGTTGTCTACCACCCATGCAAGACCTGTGAAGCTCCATAGACCTAAGCATCAGCACTCATCTCATCTGCTCAGCTACAGGAGCTGAAAGGCAGGTTGACTGCATGCAGAGCTGTAGGGACAGAGTCTTGGAAGCAGCATGGCAGACTCTCAGCCAGCTTAATTCTGCATTTCAGCTGCTGGAAATACCTACAGGAAGAGAAATGTGGGGGAAAATCTGACAGAGTTGCTGTGTTTTGTTGCTGGCACATACTTCTAATTAATTTCTTCACTGTTCTACCAAAGCAAAGCTCCTGTCCAGGATCAGTACTGCTTTCTGCAGAAACTGCTTGGGCTTGGGATGCATGCCATGATTTCGCTTGGTCCAAGGACACCAGCAACTCCTGCATCACTGACCCAGAGCTCCTGGCGGGGGTCTGAAGGGATGCTCCACTCTGCACTGCTATCAACCAAGCCTACGTGCTGCTTTCTGGGTCAAATTATCCGGAAGCAAGCGGCATACATGCAAAGGCTGTAGGACAGGTGAGGGCAGAGCCAGCTATGGGCTCATGGTCCAGCTTGGATGCCAGCCCCCGCAGGAGTCATCTGAGGTAGGATGGGACATTGCGCATCTTCTGCACTGACAATTGGTCCGAGAGCAACGGGGTCAGTGCTGTCCCGGATAGCAAACGCACAGCCACGGCTGTTAGAGCGAGCGTGAGAACAGCTTGTGACAGTCTGTTCTCCCCAGCTTGGAGGTGAAGAACAAGCGGATGGCAGAACAGCTTGCCTGACCCAAACTTGCAGAGAAGCTTACTGCTCCCCCACAGCCACCGCATCAGGAAAGCAGGGCCAGCCTGGCATCTTTTCTGTGTGGAGGGAGCGGGCAGAAGACCTCTCCTTCAGCTCAGTCATGGCCGGCGCTGTTCAGACTTCTGCATGCCCAGCTATGACAGAGACCTTGAGGGAGCCACCCAGACCAGAGCGGAGCTGCATGAAGCACATCTCAGCATCACTATGAACAAACGCCTCGTCCTACTCCAGGAACAGTTGCAGTCGCTGTGTAGGAGGTACCAGTTACTGAGAAACCACCTCCTCACCATGTAGTCTGCAAATGAGAGTTATTCTGAGATACTTTACCTAATGGTCTTCATCGTACAAGTGAATACCTACTAGAAAAAAATGACTGTACTGGGTACAAAGCTTCTGGCTACCCTGACTATTACTTCTTCTCCTGCTAGAGGAACTCCGCGGCTGGAGCTCTGCGATCAAAACCCGTTTTTCCTTCTCCATCTTGCTTTTCTCACTTCTTCAAATCAGTGTAGCGGCTGTGTGCTTTCTACGGAGTTGCCCAGAGGAAAAGGCAACCCATGCTTCCCTGTTACCTGTGTAGCGCATAGGAGCCAGCCCTGGAGAGAGACATCACCTCAGCTTCCCCCAGCTGTGTCTGTGGGGACGTGCAGAGAGGGTAAAGCCAAAGTTTTGTTCTCCACACGCTAATACTTCATTTTGCATGCTCCTTCACAAAGGCAACAAAGCAAAGCAAATGAGCCTTGATAGCCTTACCCAAATGAGTTGTCATCTTGGCAGTTTATCCCCCGTTCCCCTTCATGGGTAGCTGCTCTCCTTAGAGGGAGGGATGAGGAGTCTTGATTCACGCGGGCAGGCAATGCTAGATGAAACATCAGGTCAGGGTGACACAGACAGGACTCTCCTGGCCTTCTGTCCCACAACTTCCCACAGCCGTGACTTGCTCCATGAGGGAAAACTGCTTGGATGCCATGGCAAGACACCCATTCAGTCACAGCGCTGCGATGGATCTGCCCAGATATTTTCCCTTCCCTAAAGAGAGATAAAAGGACATTTAAACTACTAAATCTGGCTTTTGGAGAACTACAATAATTAGCTGTTTCAATGGAAAAGGTTCAAAGTGACTGGGCCAGACAGAATGGAAATTAAATGGTGTTTGCATACAACCACCCCCTGCACATGGATGGGTAATTGCTCCAGCTGAATCTGCCCCGTCCCTTCCCTGTGCCTGGTGCTCACAGACCAGAAACGCGGCTCTGCTCTGATCCAAACTCTTCCCAGCAAAAGGGCTGGCAATCCCAGAAGTCCTCCAGGATCGTGGCAGGAGCTTTAGGGCAGTAAAAGAAGCAGGCTCCGAGCAGCATGATACTTCCCAGTGTGTGTTTTGCAAGGGCTGCTCTTGTCCTTCTCATATGGGGAGAGAGACCCAGCAGCACATCACGCTGCGGGCGGAGGGGCCGAGGCAGGCAGCTCCGATTTGCCTGCAGCCTGGAAAAACCTCCAGAGCAGAAGCAGCACCAAGGCCGTGTGGCTCCTGGGGGCTATGAAACACTTCTGACTCCGACACAGAGTGACTCCTGCATGAAAAACCTCAATCCAGCTTGAAAGCCTGAATCGAAGCCCATCTTTGGGGCTGACCAGGCTTTGCAGATACCGATGCCTAGTTCATAACATCCATCCCTCCATCTTGCCCTGCAACCTTTCTCCTGTTTCTCCCCTCTTGCTCTTGCCCTCCTTTATGCGTTTTCCTCCTCTCCTCCCCTCTCCGTCTTTCCTTCCCCCAGCCCGGCTGCAGCAGCCACGGCAGAAGCAAGGTGGAATCAGCCGCCTGAATCGCGGAGCAGCGGGGAGCTGACACATCAATCACGGCTCTGCTGTAGGAATTAATGAGAGCGCCACAGGTCCGGGCTGTCAGTCACTACCCTCACTTTGCTGCTTCCATATGGCTGCCAGCCGACAGCCTCACGCTTCCCAATCTCTGCCAATTACAGCCTCAGCACTCCCAACCTCCTCCTATTAGGCTCACAGCTTCATTATTCTAATTGAGCCAAACAAGCTGAGCCCTCCCTTTTTCGCTGTTGATGCATATCCCTTGCATGCAGCACAGCTACACTGCAGCAAACCCCCTCGTTGGGGCACCTTTGGAGAAAAAAAAAAAGCAGGTAGACATCGTGGGAGCATTGGGATGTCTCCTCTCCCTGGTCCTCACCAGGCAGCGGGGGGGAAATGCCCCCGTTTGGCAGTGAGTCTCAAATGGGTCCTTTCTTGTCAGAGTAATTGCAGCCAGCCTGGCCTCCAAAACTAATTAGCCAGGGGATTCTTCAAAGCTAGATTGCATTTCCATCCTTTTTTTTTTTCTTTTCTTTTCTTTTTTTTTTTTCCAGGTCTGCCTTCTGCCCCAAAGAGATGGGGAGCAGCACTCTGTGAGCAGGATCCCATTGGGAAGGAGGGATGGAAGGAAGTAAGGAAGGAAGGAAGGAAGGAAGGAAGGAAGGAAGGAAGGAAAGGAAGGAAGGAAGAATGGAAGGAAGGAAGAATGGAAAGAAAGAAGGAAGGAAGGAGGGAAGAAAGGAGAGAAGAAAGGAAGGAGGGAAGGAGGGAATGAAGGAAGGAGGAAAGAAAGAAAGGAATGAAGGAAGGAGGGAAGAAAGGAAGGAGGGAAGAAAGGAGAGAAGA